>JAQFYE010002343.1:0-18383 GCA_034694305.1 Protaphorura glebata | reverse complement strand
TTCACCGTCCACCCAATGTGAGGGTCTACCCTGGAGATCCGTCCTCCAGTGAAGTCGGAGACAGTCTGAGCACTTTTTGTTTGAGTCAGCCCTTTTATACCCTTCGTTTCATTTCTTATCCCGAGATAAGAGATAAGATAAGAAAAATCATCTATTTTTAGACCAGGGGTAAAAATGGCGGGATTTTGTTGGTTTGATTTTATCTTCACATTGATTTTGGTTCTAACCACTCACTATTTATGTTTGGTTTTGGTTCTAACTTCAGGTACGTTCGTCATTGCCATTTTGCCATTCTGAAATTATTCTATAAATCTGAATCTGAGATAAACTCTTTTTATTTACACTTATATAACTGAAACCAGACCGTGAACGATGTAACGGAAAAAATAAAAAATAAACTTTAATATGCGACATTGCCGGTGCATCATTAAGGTATTCAACTCAAAGGCAGAATTCGCACTTTCGCATTCTCGGAGTCGCCGCTTATGACTTTCACATAATGGTTGCGCATGCACGTTTCTATTTAGCAGAAGTGATGGGCAACCTGAGTTCAGAATCCTGGATTCTGTTCCACTAAACAATATCCGGAAGTGCTAGTAGCGCAGACGATTTACACTACAAGAAGTTCTAACGAGGAAACGAGAGAGAAGAGAAATGACAACCAGATTTGGCGTCGTGATCTATCGACTGATAAATTCTTCCGTGGGAGTTGTGCGAACATCTTGAGATTTGCGTATATATAGCTTTAGTTTTCTTGAGGCTGAAAGTCTTGATTTATTTCACGGTCAATTAATTACGTCTAGGCCGTGATAAAACTTACACAGGGGAATAAATAATTTTTCTTCAATTAATTCTAATTAATTTCCGTGTTTGTGCTGTGTCATTTGTCTTTGCATTATTGTGGTACGTGGCTTTCAATCTTGTGTATCTGAACCTAACAGTTTGACCTGAGACATTTGGGGTGAATGAGAACAGTTGTGAACGGACAGACCGAACAGCTCGGGGTAACGTAACACGAGTATTCGAGTCATCATCAGAGTACATACTACATACTACATACAAAGAGCTATGACAATATAATTTTTTTTCGTCCTTTCGCAGCTTCCTACTAGTAGGTCCTTACGATACTACTAACACCGACACCGACTGACTGTCGATATGATGAACCCGATTGGCGTAATAAATTCGCAAAGAACACTTAGAAGTCACTCATTTAAACCAGTATACTTTAATTAGTTCGTTCATTGATCACAAACATTGGTTTTTCATCTACCACGCTCCCAATGAGCAAGAAATAGAAAAATGTTTCCGCTTAAATTATTAAATTGTGCAGTTCATTCCACACTCTTTGTTACTAAAGCTGCAGTTCCAAAAATTCGATTTCGAACGGCTGAAACAAGTTTCAAAACCCCTAAAAACTTTGATTTCTATACCCATACGACCACTCCGATTTTAGGTTCTGCAAAGCGAAAGAACAAAACGAAAGTATTTTTAAATTTGAGTTAAATGTATACTGTACAATTTAGCAAAATAAAAAATTCCCAGTTTAAACATTGTACACTAATTTTTGAGAAACCAAACATCAATTATTTACTCCAAAAAGTCCACCGAATACTACTGATATCCTTAAATTTAATAATTACAATGAAAGCACGACATTCGCCGAGGCGATATCTATTACATCTCCAGTTTCTCAGAGAAAGCCTGGCACTTCGTCATGTGGTTTCATTGAGTCACTTTTCATGTTCATATTCAAGCCCTTACGAGAGGTAAGTTCTGACCACGGCTTTAATTGGTTGTCGACACAGGGCACAATTCGAAAGTGCTGTAGCACAACTGACACAAGACACTAAGTGACCACATGGCAAGAATACGACACCGACTTCATTATCCATACATATTTTGCACTGTCGAGCTTCCCTTAATTTTCGGATTTCCTCCTCCTTCAGTTCCAAAGCTACATAAAGAACAAGAATTAATGTCAAACTTGTAACTTTCTGAAAGCAAAAATAATTTGATATTACCTTTCTGAACATCCTTCATTTGAACATTTTGCTCACATTCATTGTGGTCCTCGTCACTAGAATTACTTCCAACAGAACAGGTCCCACTATCCCCACTTAGAGATCGAGTTGCCGTAGATTTGACAACACCAACAGGACTACCAGCAACATCTTCGTCCCCACTGGAACTCTCCGTACTACTTTCATCCGATCCATTTGGTGTCACTGTCATTGATGCCACAGGTGGAATTGAGTTTTCGGCTTCTCGAGCTGCAATCCCTTGAGAATATCTTGCCACAAGCGCACCAGATGCGCTCGTATTTGGAGGACCGACAGTGTTTCGGACAGGGTCATAGTCTTCGTCTTCGTCATTTCCATCATCATCTGAGTCAGAATCAGAGTCGTACTCTCGATCTCGTCCAAGAACTGCTTCCAGCAGAGCCTCCGTTGTCAGGAATGGTGTTCCAGTTTGTTGAAGCTTACGCTGGAGTGCCCCTTTAACTTTTCCAACTTCCATGCCCATCTCAAGTGCAGCCTGGATTAAAAACAAATCTATTAGCAGATGTTTCTTCTCACCTCCCCTGGTCACACTATTTATGCTACAGTCAAGTTTACTCCGTCTAACCACTCTATCGATCTGTGCCCTTAAATTACCACGGTTTCGGTCCTACTGCTAAGTTCAGGTGGTATTAGAATGGATTCCAATTTATGGAACATTCTAAAAGTTGATAATGTTCAAACACACTGAATGCAGAAAAATTGGTTCGGTAGGTAAAGGAAATGTTCGATATGTCGGAAACCATTCCAACTCCACGACGTAGTTGCGGGACCGAAACCATAATACCATTGTTCAATTAACTACAGGAATTTTAGACATGGTGTGTCGATATAAGATATTGAAGATATGTTGACAAGGTTAATCCCATCACTTACTTGGACAATTGGGGTATCGATTAGGTGACGCAGTTCTTCATCTGTTACACGTCTTGGTTGTGCAGTTCTTGAAGAATTCCCTACTGTCGAATTTTTAAAACTCTATTAAAGAAAATAAAAAGAAAAATACATTAAAATACAATCGTGCAAGAGCCAAATGAAAATAAACTATGTGTTCACATATGATCACCTCTGACCAAGTTAAGGATGGATAATCGTAATTAAAAATCGCAATATGGTCATTATAAAGTCGTGATTAGAACAGTGGAAAAGTAAAGCTGAAACTTGTCTCAGGTGACAGTGTTTTGGCGAAATATCTCTGGACTTGATCTTAATGAGGACTTTAATAATTAACTTGAAAATTTTCTTTCCGAAAATTCTGTGATCGAATTCTACGGTGGTCAGAGATTAAAAATCATAAAATAAATATCCTCCGAAATAAGCCAGCTACAAAGGCAGGCAATTAGCTGACTCACCGTACTAGGAACTACAGGTGGTTTCGCTTGGCTCACAGTTTTGATGTAATCAGGGCCTTTATTTAAAACAACGAAGGGGCATGCTGAGAACCATCGGGCGTGTTCGGACCACGGGTCATCACATTCTTCCCAATTTCTGAGTCCACCATCACAGTAGAAACATTTGACATGGTCCCTTGTTCCAATATAGAAAAATCCAGCCTCCGCCATAGCATCCGCAGACTGTCCACTTGACGCTGGCCAATTTGTAAATGTTTTTAGTCGAGATTGAAGGGTAACCAAATTCTTTCTGGCCGGACCACTTCCAGTTTTAATAGCTAGACTCGTTGCAACGTCTTCCATTTCTCCGTTTAAAGGCTGAGCACCCCTCACGTGAACTGTATAACAATTCAAAAGAATAATTAATGATTGTTGTTCATATTCAAAAATGTTCAGGTTTGGTGACCTGTACAGAATTTAAAATGAAAGTCCTATCATCCTAAACCTACCGTTTAAACTCAAGTACAACTGACCTTGATCAGGCCCAGCGTAAGGCCTTATCGTGGGTTCGAAAGGACCACAAACGTCAATTCCAAACGCTGCTTGGTGATCTTCTTGTAATCTGGCAGCAGCAGCTTCTTGACCAATAGGAATATTTCCAACAGGTAAATTACATACAAAGGGGCATCTTGGGAAATGTCTCTTGTGTTCTGCTAATGGCACATCGCCAGGTTCCCATTCACCCGCTACCCCTCGACAGAATGAACACTGAACCTTATCTCCATCTCTCAAGAAGAAAAATCCGGCACATGCACAATCTTCTGGTTTAATAAATGGGACTGGCCATGATGGTGGCTGACCATAAAATGTATCGAGTCTTGCTTGCTCAGATTTCAAATTTTCAAAACTAGTTGACGTCCGACTAAATGGGTTATTTACGTTGTCCAGTCTGTAAACATACAAACAAAACAGAAATTACAACACTGAAAATTAAAATCTCCTCCTTGAGACTAATCTTCTAATATTTATTTACTTAAAAAACTTAATACTACTGACTAGATCTGCACTTCCTTCGACTAATTAAAAGCTAGTGTGAAAACTACTCACTGACAGGCTGAAACAAAACTGAACTTAGTTTTCTGAGTGGGTGACTTATGGCTTAGCTTGGCCGATAATGTGATTCGAGATAAACACCAATTATTGTGAAATTAGGCCTCCACGTGGAAATAACGTTTCAGTTGTACACTCTATACCAGGTACCATAGCGGGTACGTCATTCGAAAGTCAATTTATCCATCCTTATCAACTTTTCTAATGAATACTTAATCCAACATTTGCATGTGGAGTTCAAGTAATCAATAACAGGCGTCCGTTCGAGCAACTGAAATTTCCGAGGAAATGCGTATCACAAAAAATTACGTTATTACGCATAAAACATTAAATTCTGTAATAACACGAATTGCATTATATCAATCTCTGTTAACTAAAGAGCTCTTGTGCAGCCCTTTGTAAATTAAATATTTTTCTTCCGATTATATGCAAATATTCTTATTTCCTCAAATATGAAGCCGAATAATTTGTTTGATTCACACGGTACTTGCGTAAGATTAAATTATTTCCTTTTAATTCAATAATTTAAAAAAAAAAGTACGGGCTTAAAAGACTACAAAATACGAAGTTCGACAGTCATAGAAAAATTACTTAGGGTGACATAGGAAATATGACTATAGCAACCTTTTGCTGTACTACCAAAATTCTAATTCTCCATGCCTCGCAGCACCTTACATATACTACATGGCTTCTTCAAGTGTGCTACGCAATGCCGATGATTCATTGCGACGTCAATTCCCGTTCCCGTGTACTATACATCAGGATGACGTAACACGTGGACGTCATCGCGTATCACACTTCTACTTAATTAACCTTAATAATACAAATAATTAAATAATTATCTTACCTGGGGATTTGGGCAGGTCTTGTATAAATCATTCGATTCGCTGGTTCTAGAATACAGTCTGTGGCAGTAGCCCTAGTAGTAGTTGAATTAATAGTGGGTTGATTGAGATTACTATTTCCTGAAGTTGTTGGATTAGCCCTGGTAGAATTATTCGACATACTGTCACTCCTTGTTGTAGATGACATTAAGTTGAAATTATGATTTGGACAATTAGTGGAGGCAGTAGAAGGTGCAGTCAAATGAAGAGTTTGAGTGTCTGATGGGGTCCTGGAAACATAAAAATAAGGAATGTTTAGTTAACGTGCCAACTTTTACCAGGAACAACTTGACTTCCTGATACTTGAGCTATCGTCATTCAGACAGAATGGATGACTAAATATTGGTATTTATTTTTTGCCTGGTTATTTTGATACTGTAATTTTCCTTGTACTGTTTTATGGCGTTGCAAGGGCGACCAGAACTTTGTTCACATCACAATTCTCAATTTCACAATAGAACCGCACCGTACTGGTTTTCCGTTCTAGAATGGAATTTTCCAGGCCAAAAGAAAATCAATGGAACGGGAGGGTTACTGAAATCCCCGACAGCTCCGAATAAATCTATAGACCCAAGTCTTCCGATACCCCCTTTTTTCTATTCTATTCAAACGCGCAAAAACGTAGCACGAGCGACAAAAATTCCCCTTCTTCCAGGTGCTGGGTTTTCTTCTGGCAAGGAAATAGAGAGCCAACTAGAAAACTAGTTACGACCCATTTTTCTAAAAATACACGAAACTTTCTAAGGAACGAAAGGTGTGACTTACTTTGAACACGGCATAATATTTAAAACTGACAAGTCAGTCTCACTGATAAAGTATTCGTATATAAGTTTGAGTCATTGGAATTAGAATCAGACTGAATGGCTTCAGTCCAAATTTAATTAGCCAGACTCCATGTGACACATTGCAATTAACTTTAATCAAACTTCCGTACAATTGAGATTAATTTTCAATTCTTTAAGGGAACTCTCTGGAAAGACACTATTACTCACGTCAAGAGGATCAAGTATAAACTAAATAGAAACTCTACTGCAGTAAAAATATAAAATGTTCACATTCCCAAGGGATGTACTCAGGGGTTGGATTTTGTGGTCACAACAAAAAATATTATAATAGAATTCTTGAACAAAAGAGTTTCACTGGTATAGGTTCTGACTATACAACGGAATGCTTCACTACAACCTGCAACGTAGTAACTAACCAGTAATTCAGTCAGTTTTTCAGGTTGTCCTTGGCACAATGTGATGCTACGCTACGCAACAACGCAATGTAAAGTTAACTAGCGTAGCCCTTAGCAATAACTATAAAAAATTACAGGCGGGGGATTGCATCCCCAGTTCTATGTAAATTTTTGTATTCTAAAAGGTGGCACAATCAAGTGAGACAATTTACGACCCAGTATTAAGCCTCATGAACTTTTCCTGGCCGATTTCTAATGCCAACGTGGTTACATTTTACTGTGGTTAGACTCTAACGTATAATAGGAAAGTACGATAACAGACTTATAGTAATTAGAGCAGACTTTTTGAATGACGCCTGAAAAAAAAAAAACGGTATCTAGCGCGCCACCCCACGGCTTACTTTTGAACAACAAAAGTGTGATATCGTAAAATTAAAAAAATTAGCCAATTGAAATTAGAATTCCCAAGGGATACCTGGGAAAGTGAGGCCATATCCGGCCATCACTAAATAGTACTACGAATACGGATGTCAGGTATCCGGTCCAAAATAGACCGGGTATACTCGACTAGTCTGGAATTTTCCATCCACAAATATAAGAGGAACAGAACAGACCCTTCCATCCCCTTGTTGGACGGGTCATTAAAACAACCCTTACACATTAGACATTAGACAGCTGAAAAGAGTAGACAAAATGTGCCACACGGTCCAAACGGACTCTTTAACTCTGGATGAACCACAGTCAACCCCATATGAATATGACCCTATGGAACCATTTGAACTTTGGACCCTTCCATTGCGCTTTCCTTTGGAGTAAAAAACGGAAAAATATATTTATAGCCTTTCCTCATAACAATACCAATCTATGGTCCAAGGTCCAAGGGCACTTACGTTTATACGCCCTTGGATCTCTCCTTCAAGGGATCATTCATGATTTCATGAAGGGCACAGGGCACCTTAACATACGTACGTTGTGACTGTTAAATACGACTCATTCATTCATTGATTAATAAGGTCTTTCTAGGAAATTTGTCCATTCATCCATTGATGAGTGAGTGCATGAGACCGGCGAATGACAATATTTACAATAAAATACTGAAATAACAAATTCGTCGTCAAACTGGAGCCAGATTCAGATCAGAGTCCATAAAGAGAAATTGATCCGATAGTCTGGTCATGATGTCATTCAAATGTCAAAGTGGTTGAGTCATAAAAGAATATTTATATTTATGTTTATCAGCTAAGCCGACACTTAAGAAAAGATTTAACGATTCAAGTATTCTTACGCATTAAGTTTATGTACTGACGATGAGTGGCTCATGAAACTGTTACACTGTTAGGTACAAACACGGAGATACACTTTTCCTACAGAATTTCATGGTTGTCGAAGTATCGATAATCGGAGAATACAGTTAAAACACGTAAAAAATCGAAATCGTTCATGACTCTACAAGGCTACTCCAATTTTCCGGGATTCTGTGAAGCGAGATTGCGAAGGAACTGTATGATCACTCTAGGGAATCCGCATCGTATTTTCTACAGGAAGCACATGTCAGTTTTTCCTAATCCCCCAAACGGTGGGTTGGAATCTGAAGAGCAATGTCAAAGGATATGGAAGAAATGTCGGTCAAGACATTACTTCCGTCGCTAAAAAGTTAATTAGAGCCGGATCTCAAATCGGAACTAATCTTTACCCACACCATTTTTTCTAGGAAATAGCTAAATTTTATGATCTGTGAATTTAACATTGGGGACTCCGTAGATTTTTCAGAGGATCGGATCCTTGTGCAGGAAACCCAACGACGATGACGCCTGCCAGAGTATTAATATTTTTACTGGCAAAATATTAATATTAACCTGCAAACCTGTAACTTGACACAATTTCTTCACTAAACACTTCTATTGCTACGCCTCCAGAAAATGTGTGTGCCTTTTTTAATTATTTGTTTATGTGATGACCACCTACGCCTAAATATTGCTCAACACAACAGTCCCGAAGTCCTTCCTCGAGGCTAAATTGGTCATCTGGCCTTGAGTGACTACTCGGAATACTAAATTTACAACCGTGAATGACGTAATCATGAATAAAAGTATTCCATTTGCGGCAGAATATCATCATTGTAAGCTAGAAACGACTTTAGAAGACTTCAGAGCAGTTTCACGTAGCGATGGATCGGATCACAAACAGAATACGGACTATATTGCAATGCAATACTACTATCCTTGAACAATCATTTCCATCTTTACAAGCTCGAAATGCCTCAATTGGATAATCTTGTCGTCATTCATAATAAAGCGAACTCGAACGTTCAACCAACGTTGGCCACATGAGTCGTTTCCTTTGTTCGTGTACTAAATAATTCTAAACTAAACATCCTGCTCTGTTATTCAGTCACGTTTCGTGTTTCCCAACAGCTCAAGCACTTGGGAAGTAGAACTTGACTCTTTTGCCATAATAAATGTTTAATGTCAGATGTCCCAACATGCAAGATGCACGCCGTATACCAGATATTCGTATGATTTAATCAATAATAGCCAGTTTGGCAAATCCATATTGTAGATTGCTCTCGCTGGTTCGGTGGTTACTTAAAGAGGTTTAATTTTCTCCTGTAGAGTTTATTCATCCACCTTACTTCGGGGTACCTTCCATGGGACCAATGGAAAAGAACTAAATCAAGAAAAATATACTTAGTAATACTATGATCCTGTGGCGAAAAATCCGTCATGTGCATAAGCGATGGCCATCAGTAAGAACTGGTGAGCACTGACACAAAAAAATGAGAAAATTGGAAAGGTTTTGAAGTAAGTGCAAGAAATGAAATATTTGCAGATCAAAATATTTTTCTCGTCTCATCTGCCAACGTACCAACCTGTTCGCTTTCCAGTTCTGGTGAAAGTTTACTATCAGTGAAATTTTCTTTGAGTAAAGACAGAATTCTAAAAGCAATGAGTTAAATGTGGTACTTTTATATAACATATCAAATGCGGATATCAAGATTTTGAATTCTGTTGGACATGAGAAGAGAAGTCCCACTCGAACTGCTCGAAGTTGTATATGTACAGCTACGTAGCTTGCAAAAATTAAAATACTAATGGAATAATGGGTGTAATTGTGTAATGGTCTCCTATGAGCGCTCAACTTCACTACCGAAATCAGTGACATTCAGAGACAAAATTAAATCCGAAGCTGAAGAAGTAAACATCTAAGCTTTGTCTGTCCCACAATTCAAATGCGCAGTTTTTCACTAAAAGAATGGTCCAAACCCCAACGCCGCTGAAGGGTTGAGGCATGATTTACGACGATTACGATAACTTGACAGATTTTTGAAACCTTCAAAATTCTCAGCATTGGCTTTGGCTTCAGGTTACTATAAATTCGATTTATCAGTCCAGTCACACCGGCTTGTGAAAAATATCTTCCAAGATTCCAACATCAAACATGCAAAAAAAAAACCCAAATAATTCACAACAAAAACTACAAAAAATAAGAACTAGGTAACTATAAATTGGTATCGGTTGTCCGATCTAATAAATAACAGCTGTCTCAAATACGAACGAAAACAGAGCGACCTTGCAAGGTCATTCTTACATTCTCCTGGACGGAACTGGTTGAGTATGGATTATGGATATGGATATATTCACTGACTACTTACTAATCAACACAATGCATACCAAAATGAAACTCAAAATAATTTATTTAAAAAATAACCAAATTGCATACCTGGTCTATTTCTGGATCTAAAATCGACCTCCCAAATTTGAAAAACTGTTGGTTAATTCACACGGACCTGATATTCTTTTGGTTTTGCCTTTTTACTCATCTTTCATCAACCCCGGCCCGGCCCGGAGATCAAATCACACTTTATGTACCAAATTTTGTCAGAACAAAGAAAAACTAAAAAAATTTTTGAAGATCGGTATTTTCCAGACAAATTGATCCTACTACGAATGAGATTTGTTTTAATTCCGATCCTGTGACGAACAGGAGTGATTCAAATTCGCGGGCAACTCTCGATGGTATGAAATCTAATCGTCTCCATAGATGAATCTATGTCGTCTCGACTATTCATATATTATAACAAGTGTCGGCGGGATATTTGCGCGTCTAACTCTGGAAGGCCGCCATTAACGATTTTCGTTAGCTGGACTGGGCTAATATGTCCCGCCTTGGTGCAAGTGTCACAATGACAATATGCCTTAACCCTTAACTACATGAGCTTGTGACCATCAATCCACGCCTAAAAAATTGCGGATGCGTATAAATTAGAGCTTACTAGTCCACTTTACCGGAATTGGGCCCAAATTCTTAAACCCGTTTTAATTTTATACACACATAATTGACATTCTCTGTGTGACATACTGAAACACCAAAGCGTATTTTTACTTACAAATTACAATCCTTTCTATTTGGTGTATGAAAAAGTGCCCCGAGCAGTAAGAAAAACCTCCAGTCAGCCAGTTACACTTAATAAATATTGCAAATTCATTTACCGCCTGATAAAATTTTAATTTCGACTAGCAAAGCAAAGAAGTAACAAAAAAAACCTTTTGCTGGAAAGTTGTCGCACTAATTTTACGATGAATACTAACTTTTAATTCACTACTAGATAAAGTCATGAAATCCATTCGACAAAATGAACGGACCTTACGAGGTTTGGACCTAAGCTCACTTGCATCCCTTAAGATCCGTGTTAACTTGGAAATCAATTCGGGAATCACAAAATGAAATCGGAGTTCGAAATTTAAATATGCTGTCACCTCCAACGCATTATTTTAAATTTTGAAAACTAATACAGCAATGGAGTACTAATACAGTAACAATCAGGTCTTGAGCTGCTACATTTCTCATAGTACACATTACAAATCTATCACCCCAGTTTGTATCGGAATGTTAAAATTGACTATTCTTATTGACTATCATTCGCAAAACAAGAAGTTACGAACTCGCACTTAAAGGAAATTCCGCTCTTTATGACCTATGAACTGATATTCTACTGATATCCAAAATCAAATTAATTCGATTAGTCATCGTATCCTGGCTAGAATGGAACGGACTAACGGGCATGCAACGTGTAACAACATTCACAAAAGCGAATATTGTGCACGTGTGCGAATCGGATTTTGAAGCGGCACGATAGTTAGATGGACTGGTCTAATTTTAATTCTAATTCACGTATGAACGGTTCTGCACAAAATTCGGGATTGTAAAAAGCAGACCTGATGAACCTGACCTGGCCCAGGCGGACACCTGGGGAGACACATTAAATCATATTCGAGCGGGTTAGCCATGTAAAGGCTAAAGTCGCCATGAAACGACTTTTAGAAGACGGATTTTCAAACCGCATCATTTTCATTAAAAAAAAATTTTTTTCTGAAAATCCACCGATACTGGTATATTTTTATGTATTCCCTGAAATGGTATTGTTCGACTGGTTTGGAGAAAGTCGATCTTTCACTGAGAGGAGATAAAATGCGGTATTTCAATTTGGAGTGAAAATCAACTTTCTCCAAACCGGTCAAACGATATCTCAAAAAATGCACAACAAATACAGCAAAAAGATATGTGGATTCTTGCAAAGAAAAAAAATATTTGATGTCATTTCTTCGAAAGACTGTTTAAAAACCCGTCCTTTAAGGGTCGTTTATGCTTTCATGCGGAACTTACTTTGCTCCTCAGTGCCTCCACGCAAATCGGATTCTAAAATGGAATTTAAATCCTAAATCATCTATAAGACTCAAACTCACACCTCTTGTTTTATCCAACCCAACTGATTGTCAAGCCGAAAATAATACCTTTGGATTTGATATTTTTTATTTGCTTTAATTTATTCGTACAATTTGCAAAGTGCAATAGAGTACCGTGTTTGATCTAATAGAACCCGGGTATTTTCTCTACTTTCTCCATGCACCTTTATGGAGAAAGGGGAAAAAGCGACTGACCTGGAGACAGCTTTCATTAATTGAACCCCCTGGTTCCAATAGAGCACATACGGTAAGTTATCATGTCGCATATCTTGCAATCCAAGCAGCATTAATTCTATTAACCACGAAGCTTCCATCGCGATGCGAAGGAGCCGGGTGACGAATGTTCAAATAAATCATTGGAATAAGCTACCGGCTGATTTAAGATGGTTCAAAATGTTGAGTTTCAAATTCAAAAATAAATTGAACAGACATATTATTCAGGGGAGGAACGATGAATTTGAGCATTACCGTCCTGTAAGTAAGTACTTGACTCGTACAATTTACTCTAATGCCCGGATAACCCAGTTTTCTGGAGAACAAGTAAGCTATTCATATACTGTATGTCAACTCGAATATTTTTTATTTTTTTTCCTCCTTGGCCTGTGTGATTCCTCCGAATGAATCCCACTAATACATAGTATTATAGTACATATTACTCCATACTCCCGATATAACAAAGCCATATTCCGATACCCCGTGTACGCCTTTTTCGGATTTTTTTATTTGAGAGGCACTCCTGGTGCCACAAACGAATAGTTCAACAGATTTGAGTAAAGTGGATGGATAACGTAAATCAATTTTAGACTACAAGGCAACTTTCAAAATCGTTTTATTTTAATTCCAGCACTAAGCGCTTGCGATTTGGCCCGTAGTTGTATGCTATCTCGATTCTTCGTTCGTATAATTTCGTGTTTTCTTTTTATCAATTCGTAAGCATAAATCCTTACCCGAATCCTTACCGTAGTCTAAGTAAGTTACTAACCAAAATATACTCACACCACAACCATAATTTTACCCGAAATGAGGAAACATTCTCGTGCTTACCCTTGGTGTCCCATTTTGTTTCGGGAGTTTTTATTATTCAATAAATTGGTTAGATTCAGCACTTAACCAAACGTTTTACACCTTAAAAGAAGAGCTAAAATCACTTAATCTACATTTTGGTAACTATTAACTAGGGTATTTCTATTAACTTTCCTTATTGCAGTTACAAGGAACGAAACTGGGCGGACATATTTTATTTACCCTCTTGCCTCGCCTGCTTATTACAAGCAAACCAAACCTATCAGTTGGCCTCGCTGGCATTCCCCGTATCTCTCTTTGTATAAACAATTTTATGAGTACATTCATTTTTACGCTACAAGCTAAACAGACTTATTGGGATATATTCTGTTGTAGGCAACAGTTCTGACGAGACTTGCTCCTCCCTTTACTCCGGTGCTCCGGTGAGGGATTGATCCCTCGGGCTGACAATGTAATGTAAATGTAACGTATAATGTTTGCTCTATGAACAATACTTTGAAAAGTAATAATCCAAAGAACGCTTTCGTTATTACTAGGGCTACTTTTATTCAGCAGAATTAATAATTACGATAGAAACTGCAATATTTTCTGGTCTGGAATTGCCAGGTAGGTATTGCAAAAATGTTGATTTAGGAACAGCCATTTTGCTCAAATTAAAGTATAATAGTACAATTCTTATATAACATAAATGAAGCCACGGGTCTCCAGTAAACGCCGGTCTCAAATAAGCGGCTGGTACCGTTCCATAAGAGCGCGTAGTTATTACATTGGAAATGTAATTAATTACAAATTACAGCCTACTTTTGAAAGTATTTCAATTACAATTACAAATGACATGCAAAATTATTGATGTAATTAATTACAATTACAATTACGTAATTGTAATTGGATTTTCAATTACAATTACAATTACAATTCAAATTACAATTTGAAATATATCTTTTCTTGTAGTTTTCAGCACTAAAAACGCATTTTCTCTTTCACTATCCAAGACTTCATTCAATCTTTACTAGTCGACAAATGTAATTGAGAAAAAAGTAATTACAAATTACAATTACAATTACAGACATCTTCCAAGTAATTAATTACAATTACAAGTACGTAATTGTAATTTGTTTGAAATTACAATTACCAATGTAATTGGCCCAAATCAGGTAGTTCCAATTGCCCCAGTGCCGGGGTCAGAAAGTTCAAATTTGAATTAATCGCCCGGGTATTTAATCGGTCATTTACGTTTGCTGATAAGTTGTCATTTTGCCTGATTTGAATTGTTGTCTGCAACACGCATAACCTGTTAAGCTCCACTTTAGTGTGCTACTGATATTAGGTACAACTTTAAAGGAAGGAATGCGATAAGTATCTACTATGGTGGGAGTGAAATACACTTACAGAGTTACTATTTGACGGGGGTCGATGAGCTCAGACCTCCATGTTTGTTGAGTTGACCTTATTTTTGTAAGGTAAAACTGCATTTCTAACCCAATTTAGTAGCAGTACATAAATATAACTGATGGACAATATTATATCATCATATTATATCATCAACAGTATCGATTGGTTAGGCTAGATTTTCGCATTGCATTGTAGAAAATTAGTTAATCGACGGTTGACGGTCAAGTACTGTGCAGAAATCAAGCACAACACAACCAATATTATGCTAGAGCAAGCTTTCCAAAATGTGAAATCGAATTCTGGAAAACCCTCTACAAGTTGTTCAATTCTTTCTTACAGAAAGGAAAGTTGAAGGTATTGCTGAATTGGTGAATCCTGAAATTGAACAAAACAATTATACTAATGGCTACCTCACCAGTAGTATTTGCACAAATCATCCGAAGACTTGGCCTTAAGTTGAAGTAGAAACTCAATTATTTGCAGAACTCTTTAAGATCAGCAACTTTACAGAAACTGTAGAATCATTTCAGAAAGTTATTCGAAATAGTAGAGAGCGGTTTCGGCAATGGTAATATCGTAGTAAATGGGGTTATACCGTGATGCGATTAATGCTAGCTGAACTTTTTAACGTTTGATGACAGTATTGAGAATGCGCTCTCTACTGTTTCGGATAACGTTTATAAATTATTCAACTGTTTCTCTGAAGGTTGATGTTCTTCAGGAGTTTTGCAAATAATTGACTACTTCGACTTTCTGAAGGCAATGCTTTCGGATGTTTTGTGCAAATATTGGTGAGGTGGCCATTAGGCTTGTTTTGTTCAATTTCAGTAAGAAACTGATTCTCATGAAAATCAATGTTACGTATTTTACGATTGTGTGAGCGATGAAGTTGTTGACTTAGATAAATCCCAACCAATCCAGTGAGTACTGTTTGTCAAACCTCGGATAATATTTCAAAAAACAGAGAGGGGTGGAAACAATACTTTCCCGAAAGTTATGGCGATAAAAAGTAAAAGTTAAATAATTCTAAATGTTAAGATAGGTCCAACTTAATTGCTCTCAGGTCATTTCAACGGTTATGCGTAATGGCTTCGGTTATGGCGTCACACGACCATTCCGAGATGAAGTGCACTTAATACCATCTGATATATAATGGCCAAAGTCTGTACTTAGAAGAGTCCGAGATAATCTATGATAACTTCTGACCTTTCACCTTTGCGCAACTAACTTTAACTTTTCAGAAATTGGCATCCGAACCCCCCACAAAATTAGACCTCGGTTCTTCTAACGCCGCTAGCGTGGTGATAAATGAACGGTTAAGAGGTTTCCTTTTGTGCTGTTAATGTACATAAAAGTTACTGGGGACCGGCCAACGGAAAAAAGGGATATACTAACAGCGTAGGCGCCATAACATGCAGCATCTGGTTTGGTTCAAGTTTCAAAATGACTAACAAACTCAACGTTCATTTCAATGCTTTTCAATGATCTAGTGTGAGTGTAAAGTACATGAGAGTATGAATCGCAATGAGTCATAGTCATACCCCAATGCAATGGTTCAAAAAAAAGATTATCCCAAGCCCAAATCCTAAATCCTAACCGATGATGGAATGAAAGAGTCGAGTCATTCTCACAAGGGCAAAGCTGCCAAGATGATTTTGCTACGTGGGAGGTGGACTTCAATTAAACACCAAAGGTGCTCACCTTGTCATAATCTATTTGTAGACATGTGGTTTTGGTTTTGTGGTATGGCATCCATCATAACTTCGACTCACAGACTGGTGTGGTGTACCAGTTAATGAGAAAAAATTGATGGAAGTCACCTTTAGATAATTAAATGTCATACGACGAGAAATGGTGGATTAGTGATGAAGTTTCTAACATTAAAACCTCCATTCATTGGTAAACTTGAACTCGCCTGTCTCTCGAATTGTTTCTTAAACTTAAACAAGCGTGTCAAGCGATGGCGCAAGGCGGTTATGACATTATCCCAGGCGGTGCACTACTACTCGAAACTCGACATTGTAAAGTTGCTTGCTGCCATGTAGCAAACTTGAAATAAGAAACAAAGCTGGAATCCGCATTTCAATTGATTTGTCCACTCTTATGGTCTAATCCAGACTCAGATTTTATTGCAAGTTTACCACAAACCTACGCGTGATGTGATACGCGATGGCCTCCCAAAGACCAGCCGAGCTCTCCCTTCAAGCCGGCGAGGGAGCCCGAGTGTGTCGTTCGGGCGGCCATCGCGTATCGCATCCAAAGCGAACGCACAATATACGTTTGTTCAAAATAGCCGTCTTTTATCAGTAGGCCATCCGGTACACGGTGCAAACGTATCTACAGGGTCGCGCATAACCTTTGCCCCACCTCGGCAGCCCAAACTGGGAGAGGTGGACAAAAAGTGAGATATGCATTTTGTAGTGAATCGTATCGCGGATCTAGGGAGCCATTTCGATTGAATTCCGTTGCACGTAGCGGCGCTGACGAGCGTTTAAGTAAAAAACGGCATGAAAAGGACCCAAAAATTAGGCTTTTTGTTACGAAAACGTGCCAAAAATACTTTTTTTTAAACCGTCGATGCCACCTTTTTTGCAATCTTTAAAACTTTGTTAGACCGGTTTGCCAAAAGTCGATTTTTCGCTGCCACAGCATTTGGAACGAAAATTCTGATTTTTTTCACCAAAATGCCCTAGCAGCTAAAAATCGACTTTTTCGAAACCGGTCCAAGAAAATTTTAAAAATGGCAAAATTTTTTTTTTTATGTTTTCGTAGCAGAGAGCCTAATTTCTGAGTCCTTTTCATGCCGTTTTTTACTTAAACTCTCGTCAGCGCCGCTACGTGCAACGGATTATATATCGGAGTAGCTCCCCAGATCCGTGACAAGATTCTCTACAAAATGCATATCTCACTTTTTGTCTGGCTCCCCCAGATGTCGAGCTGTCGAGGGGGGAGCAAAGGTTATGCGCGACCCTGTATGTACCTAATTCCCAAGAAATCAAGGTCTCAATCTCAATATGCCAAGACTGAGACAACAATATCAAACTACTGCGCCCTGCGTTAATGTCAATACGTATTTTGCATAATACGGACAGATAATTTTTACTTGAGATACAACTGTTGGAATCATATTCTGTGCCCTCCGATCGCAGATAATGAGAGAGTTTCGTATTTCTCTGAGGTGCAAAATGATTCCAGCATCCAGTGATGTCTCAAATATTAAATAAGTATCCACCGTGAGAATTTTGATTGGCTCAATCCATGCCTGAATAGAGTAACAATTCTGTCGTAACTCCTAAGTATTCATCCCTAAAGGAAACTATTTACACATAATATCTGGAAGCTCTGGCCAGTTCAATTAGCTGAATTATTTATAAGTTGTACATCTTGGCCCATTGAACAATCAGATCTGAAAGTCCCAGATCTGAAAAGTCAACTCGGATGACCTCCAACCAACCGTGTCTTCAAAATTTAGGATATTATTGAGTTTGACTTCTTTTTTTAACCGTATTATTAAGATAATTGCTGTATCTTAAGTTTCTTAAGTATTCCACCACGTGCTTAAAGTTAATATAATGGTATGACCAGACTTGGGTCAATTACTTTGACAATGTAATTAAATACAAATTACAATTACTATTAAAAGTCGTGAAAGTAACTAA
>JAQFYE010002342.1:0-18385 GCA_034694305.1 Protaphorura glebata | reverse complement strand
AAGGGCCAAAAACGAATTTCGAAAAAAAAATATTTTGCTGCTTGTGCATGGACGAGTGAGCCTCGGGCGGGGAGATTACGCTCCGGTGGGAAAACTGCTTGTCGCGGAAAAGGACTTTCTGGACCACTGTGCATTGTAAAGAGAGCTTAAGCGGATTCAAATAGGACGTGTTTTTGTTGATCTTCAGACCTTACCTATGACCTGGAAGAAGTGGACTTCTTTGAAGGCAAGCTTCAATTCGTCCGACTGATATACAATTTTCAAGGGAGCTTGAGGGGATTTCAAAAGTACATAATGCAATAAAAGTTCTTCCTTCGGATCGCAGGGGAACGGGGCAGGCAGCTGACACCTGCCGAAGGCGGGTTTTCTGCTAGTTTTGAAGAATGTGCATCTCGCTATTTTTTCACAAACTCCAGATTGGGCTACCAAGTTGGAGTTGGGGAGATTAAATTGTTATGGGCCGCACTGTAACTTAGTTGTAAAGAAGTCTTCACATCAATCGTACAGCAACCGAGTGACCCCGTCTCCGAAGGTCACGAATATCTCGATTTGGCTCGCCTCGGTTGGCTTTGATCTTCTTTTAAATAATGAGTCGACTTTGGTTTTGTGACCAGTTCAGTTCAATATTGAGGTTGTCTGCGGCAACAATGAGCATTCAACAGTTATCATATTTCACTATAGTTAAACTTGCTTTAGGAGTGCTAGTGTGAGATGTGCAACTCGGGGTGGTATGCAATTTGACCCGTGACATAACCTATTTTTATAAACTGTACGTTCGCTTTGGCTGTGCTGTGATTGATACACGATGACCGACAATTGAGTCAATTCGGATTACCGTTTGTGCCGTACACTAGTCGAACTGCTATGCTCTGTAAGCTTGAAATGATTGACGTGTTGAGCAAGAAAGGAATGAAAGTAGAAGGAAGGGCAGGAGAAACGGCCGTCCTAATTATTGGCGCCAGCGGCCATAGCGCATCACAATTCAAACGAACGGGTTCGTTTTGGATAATATCCAGTCCGAAGTCAGGTTTCGCGTACCATATTATAGTACGCGAAACCTGACTTCGGCCTCAATCATAATGTAAAGTGCATGGGAATTTCTGGCGGGAATCGCCATCGCGTACCATATTTCAAACGAGTGGACAGTACACTAGGAATACAGTAATACCTAATCATTATAAACAAACTTCTTTAACAACAGGCAACAATGTACAGGGTGTCCGGAAAGGATCGATCCCTCGAAGAAAATGCAGGGAATTTCATTGATGGATGTGACCCCACGTTCGGAACGTTCATAGAGTCAATGTGTGGCGTTTCGCGTTTCACTTTTTTGGACAGGTCTTCAACAGTTCCTCTCCGGATAAATTTGGCGAACATCAAATTCTCCCCATGCTATTTTATCAACCGTTTTCTTGTGTCGGGTGGAGATTGGAGAATCGTGTTTGAGTTAATTCATTTCCGCAATTATTAATCAAAGCAACTTCCCAAAACTGAGCATTCTAGAAGTTACAGGCGCACCTGGTAATAATATTAGGGCCGCCGACCGTGAAGATCAGCTAGGCTAACCAATGTCGAACTTTCCTGTCAATATAACCGTTAAGTTTAATGACAAACACTACGAGTAGTAAGTTTATACACACCACCACCGTACGCACTGATGGAAAAATGAAGCATTTGTAACAAAATTCAATTCAAATAAAATAAGAATAAAATTCGTAAATATTGTTACACATCAAACTCGCAATACAGGCAAATAGGACAGTTTGTCTTTCTGGATGAAACAATTTAATATTGGATTTGATACACTTTACAAATAACACATTTGGAAAGAATGCCTGCCTTTCTAAAATTCGATTTGTATTGTAGTTTTTTCATCATACATCATATTGTTGGATCCTTCCTTTCGTCTTCAGTCGGTCTACTAATTCTTAATATTCCCTCAGGAGAAAGCCGTGAGGATTTTATGACTTTCTTTTCTATTCCTTCTCACCAAACTTTCTCCGATTTCACCTGGCCCGTTCGCCCTCCCATACTATTTTCTTTAGCGTCATGTCACATGCACACGACACGAGTTGGATTTTTTTTGCGTGGGCTCATGGTGAAATGAAGTGAATGGATCGAGGATATCCGATACTGCATAAAAACGTACGGGGTGGCCAGAATTAACGTTCTAACGATTGAACGGTTCAAGCTATACGGAACCTTTAAAGTCCAATACACGATACGATGGTGGATGCATGACGTCATCTTTACAAGCGCGCATACACTTATTATGTTAAATAGGACAAACGATGTGTCATTTTGTCACGGCATTATTGACTGCAATGGGATAAGAGACTGGCCTAGTCAGCATAGTTCTGGTAAGCCTGGCAGTACTTTGCTGTTTCTTCACTACATACTTCCCTACGTTAAATAGGATGTCGTCTAGTCACTAACGTTCAGTTCAATTCCACATCTTTCTTTGTTCCTTTTTTAAACATCTGCCGTTTCACATTGCAGTTTACAACCCTTTGTTATCTTAAATTACAAAAACCCACTCATTTGTTCGCCTTAATTCTTAATTTTCAATCTAATTGTAATGGCGATAATTTGTGCATGGCTGATATCGAAGGAAAATCCAACATGTTTTCACAGTCTAGTCTAATTTTTGCAAAGAATTCCGACAAATTTTACTAGCAGTTCTTTCAATTGTTTCTTGAATGAGTTCTGCTCTACGATCGGAGGTTTTCTGTATTTTAATATGTACCTTTACCTTTCCTTAGGCCAAATGCAATCCCAGCTACCATGCTACCAACCCACTAGGGGAGGGGATGTTGGATCAATTGTTAAGTGAATGTCAAGTCAAGTCGTATCACAGCTGTCCATTATCACTTCGCCATATTATTATTTATACAATAGACTTATTATTTAATTCTGAATTGTGCGATGATAGAATCGAGATATCACTCACTCTTCGTCAAATGATTATTGGTACATACGCCTAATTCTATGGGGAGAAAGTCCTCAATTCCGACTCCCGACCTTGTAAAGTTCAGAATTCACCTCATTTTGACGAATACATTCCTACACTGTCGCCGCATGACACTACTTCGAATGTCTTCTTAACCTTAATAGTCCTTTCAATTACTTCCTTAACTTGATCGTCAAAAGATAAGGCTAATAAATAATGATTATGTAGAATTTGACTCGTTATTCTGGGTCACCCTGTGTAGTGAGGATGCGTGATGAATTGGAGGCTGGAGGGGAAAGGAGGGAGGACACGAGTGACGTCCATCTTTGAATTCCTTTCATTCATTCATTCATTCTCCCCAAAGTTCAGCTGATTCTAAGGCCGAGTCAACAAACACCCGACCTGTCAAATACCCACAAACACTAAAGGTAAATATTCTCATCATATTCTAAGATATACATTTTGAACAAATAACCCAAGGCAAGGACAAGTCACTTCAGCTGTCAATTTTGCTCCTTTTGGAATATACCAAATCTGACACCTACTAATTCATAGACAGAATGGAAACGGCAACGGCACGTGAGCCGGGTTTTATGTTTTATTTTTTTCGTTCTCATAAATGTCAAGGGTCAGGAGTGGATTAGGTCAAAGGACAGGTAGAATTCCTACGGTTTCATTAATTCTTGCAGCTACTGATGAATTAAATGATATCAAGAGGAATGCCCATTCACAATCACATTGGCACATCTAAAGTATGACAATTTGGCGAAACAACCTATATTTTGAAAGGTTATATAATTATGATTGGAAATCACGATTTTATTTTACAGCACAACCAACACAGCACACAGCACTGGTTTTTGGAAATTTTATTTTAAGATTTATAATAAACATAATAAACAAATACCGGATAATCTTGTCCATACGAAAGTAACCGTTTGGATTGTTGTGATTTATAATTCCTAATTTGAGTTACGGTGCACTTAATTTATTGGTAAACCTTTTCACGGATTGCAGAATTTGCACAGCATGCTTTGTTTGTATCCTATAATTTCAGAATCAATGATATCCTAATGTCAAACTTAATTTTAACTACAGTTTCGCAATCTTTTTTTCCTTAAGTGGTATTTTTAGTTTTACTGCTGAAAGGTACAAATCAAAACAAGTAGTTTTAATTATGTTCCTTCCGAAGTGTGTACACATTATTCGTGTCTAATGAATTTAGTTATTTTTTTGTTTTTCATTTACGTTCGTAATCTAACTTGCTGCTTGAGAGATAAATGGATAAATAGTAAATTGAACGATGTATTTCAATATAACGTGTTGTAGAGCTGAGTAGCCAATATTTACATTATATGCTCGGAATGCTCGTCTAGAGGTTAATTCTTATCTTCTGTTAATTTAGTTTGCTAAACGTCAATATTTAGGATTCGAACTAAATACCATGTATATGCCTATATCATGGCATGAATGAAGTTACTAAATACTTCAGATTCGCAATTGTTTGGTTGTCAGCATTCGGTTTAAAATTCGACGAATGTGCCAAGTACAAGTAATGTACTCAAAAATGTGTAGCTGCTTTTCTCCTGTCCGAATTCAGATATATTATTATTATAATTATTCATATATTGTTTTCCTTGCGTACATTCTCTCAAATATGAAAAGTTTCCGGGTTCACGAGATGCGAGAATTTGAACTCTTATTTGTTCGAAAGGTCGAATGGGGTCGAATTCAGTGTAGTAGTTGGCAGTTATTTCCTGAACAACTTAACAACTTATTATTCAGAACAGTCGGTCAGTGACTGGTGTGTGTTTTGTGTTAATAATTATTGTTATTTTAATTGTGCAGGTTCCTGGAAGTCTTACCATAAGGTTGTATTGGCTAGTTACGTCGGCTCTTCGAAAACATTTCCTGTTTTGTTGAGAGGTTCAAATTAGGACTTGACCATTTCCTGGTCCAGTCAATTATTCGGAATCTCGGTGGAAGGTTGGAACTAGAATCTCATTAGCTCCTTACCAAAATGGCTTCATCATCTGTTTCTCAAGAAGACCATGACGTGGAGCACGATTTTGCAATGGCATCTCGAAGGGCTAAAGTTCGATCAGCTAGAGCAAATCGAACTGTCAACAATTCCTTCAACAACATTAGAGGTAAGTTTCTTATAACAATTTCTGAGTTAACTTTCCACAAGTTTTCTCTTTACTATTGCGAGGGTTCGATCCCTCGGGTAGATAGAGCTTGTTTTCGTTTGAAAGTAATTTTGTTCTTACTGCTAGGAGTCACTCTTCTAGGCCAGGCATATAGCTAACCCATTTTCGATGTTTTATGCCAATTAATGGATGTTTTTTATCCGAATCTAATTAATGTCAAATGAATGGACAGGTGACGATGGGGAGAAGGACGTAGACGGCCGTGGAGTTGAGTCAAACATTCCAAGGTACGAACTGAACTCCGTTGTATTGGTGGAACAGAATGACGCGAGCCCGAAACCTATTTGTCGTGGTATTAACAAAGACAAACGTGCGGTGACGAGGTAACTTCGTCAAGTTTAATTTATTAGACAACCATTCGTTTCAGGAATTTATTATTTTAATTTTAGGGGTGCGTACGCGGGTAAGAATAACAAGGGAGTTCGAGACAGAAGAAAACTCAGGGAGAAACGACGAAGTACTGGAGTAATGCATTTACCTTCAACAGAGGTAAAATTTTGGGAGAGAAATTGTGATTTTGATAATTCTCCTACTAATCAATTCAAAATTATAATTTACTTTTAGTCAACCGGTGGAAGCACAGGGGAAGATGAGAATAACGAGAATTCGTTACCACCGGCGAACATTACTAAACCTTCCACTCTGGTTGCAGAACCTGAAGAAAAAGTAGTCATTACAACAAAGCAAGGAAGAAGGTTAATTTAATAGCGAAACGAAAGTTAATTACTTGATTCTTGCCCAAAACTCGTAATACGATTTTAATTGCAGCGATTCTGATCTCGATGCTGATGATGAAGCAAATAACAGCGGTGATGTTAAGACAAATCGGGATGAAATGGGGGTAAGCGATAGAAATCGATAATTAATGGGAAACATTCTGATGTATTTTATATGTAAAGTCATTTATGTTTTTTATTAGAATCTCAGAGGTGAAAATGAGAGATTGATGCAGCTTGTTGGAGCGAAAGAAAAGAGAATTGTTGCTCTGGAATTACAAGTGGCCCAGCTAACTAGACAAATCTCAGAGATTCGTGATGAAAATACAAAACTTCTTCAAGTTATCAGTCAAACACAGAGCAGCGCAAAGAAGTCACCTTAGAAGATTGAGTTAAATTCCACTTTAATGTATTACTAACTTGAGCAGTTCGGTCGATTCAGAGATATCTTAACGTTTTAGAAATCAAGAATATAACTTATTACACATTAGTCATTCGTGGAATCATCTCATCATAGAGTCAAGTTTCTATTATTGTACATGTAATGTAATATTTGTAAAATTAGCATGTAAAATTAGTGTACCATTCAAAACACGTATTCTCTGTCCTTCCGAGTCGTCTTGTTTAAATTAAAAACGTATTAATTTCAAATCGCTAGAGTTCCATAAACTTCGTTGTACTCATGTGTTGCTCTTTATTTCATCTCTCAAACGGGATTTGCGGTTTGTACAGTAATCAGCATTATATCCAACCGTGCGAATGTTTCTTATATCAATTCCTTCAAAGTCAACATGTCAATTTCAATCCACACATGCAATTGAATTTCAGAATTCATAAATGTTCTAATTTACTTAAGTACTTGGACCGAATTATCCAATCTTGACGACATCAGTAATTGTATGGAAATATTTCCGATATTTTTCACGTTAATATATACTTTCCGTCCTACCAGATTTGTTGCCGGTATGAAGTAAGCCAGCGATGTCCGGTAATGCATTCAGATTCGTGTTCCTGTGCTAATTTATTGCCTTACATTCCACACACTCTTTATAAAATTAACACAAACGTCAATTGAACTTAGTATAAGTTCCAAACATTCTTGCATTGCTATTTGGGCCAATCTGTGAGCCGAAATCGTTTCTGCCGTAAATATGGTAAAAAGTGTAAAGTGAGAATAATATTAATCTTGTTTCAACTGTGTACTTTTTCATAATCCTTGAAATACTTCTATTCGTGAGATGCCGATCGGGCTTTCTTCGAACTGGTCATTCGCGTGCTCTTTACTTACACAGCACAATGTTTCGGCAATAAATCAAACACAGCTAACGACAAATTTAGCACAATTCTACATTTGGCAAAATTAGAATTCAACCTTAGGGTACGCGAACAAGCAATTTATATATAACTCGGATCCGAATCATTAGTTCAAGAAAACCTTTCTATCGACTAGCAAAATATAGGCACTACACAGAATATAATTCAACTCTATAATGTCGAAAGATACTTACGATTAGATACTGAAACTACTTGCCTGAGCTTTCATAAAATTGGACAACTGAGAGGTCTTTCAAGTATAACGGCGGTACATCATTCAGCACTCATCATCGGACTTTGTCAATTCTCTACATACATCTGTCTATCGCCAGCAGTTTAGTGTTTCGCGCATCTTGTGTATCTGGATATCAATAGATAATATTATTATGATCCTTAAAACTATACATATTAGAATGATCTAAAATTTTCAGGTTCTGATGTTCTGAACTGAAGTCATTGTAGGCCGGTTGAACTCAAAATTATAAATCTCTCTGACCCTTTGGGCTGAAATGGTCACAATACATGACATTCCGTAATCCTGCGTAGAGATTTTGAAAAGGTTCGTATGAATGCATTATTCCTTTATATATGAATACTACAATTTATTATAATAAAATAGCATTATATTTTTTTGGCAAGTTTCCTTGACACACGAAGCACATAGGGCCACTGCAGGAAATACATTTCTTAAACGACTCCCTTTGTGACCACAATATTTCTATAACCGATATTTTTGTGGTCAGCTAGTTTACATCGCATAGCGCTTCGCAAATGGGTAGTACAGCCTGAATGTCTGTGAGTAATAATGCTGATGCTATAGTCCGGTCCATGCAGAATCACATTAATTAAAATACAATACTGTGGGAGTTCCTATCCTTACATATAAAATACTCCCACAAAATAAATGATGTGTCTGTAGCTGCCTTTGGATTTCTTATTTCATTGTCTATTATTTGTCACTATCATTCTAATTCCGATAAGGACTTAAAATTACACTGTATAATTAACGCGTGCCGACTACGAAAACATATTATAAGCTTAAAACCTGACATATTTAATTATTCATTTAGTATTTATAGTATATTAAGTTGGTTGCTCAATTCCTGTCTTAATTTTAGCATGATATGTGTCATCAATACTTTTTGTAGAATACTCTTCATAGTGACAATATTTAACCGTAACATTCATAGTGCAAAATTTTAACAATAACTTATTTTGGCGAACATCCAATGAAGAAGTAGAAAACTTATGGGTCAAAATTAATATTGTTCCGCAAAGTCACTAGGACTGCATTGCAACATTTTCGTCTGAAATTGGCATTATTAAGAGAAATCGTAAGAGTGAAAGATTTTGGCTACAAAATTATCTTACAAAAAGTACAAAATCAGAAGAAATACGCAATATTGAAAATGTGAGCGTTTTATATAGCCGGTAAGGCTACCGATTATGCAAAGTTGATATACAATTATAATTTAAAATAAATCAAATCTTAAAGTGTGATACAGGAATTGGTTTGCCAAATCAACAATAATCGTAAGTTCGCATTAGTAGTGTTCATTGTGCTTGCATGAGAAAAGTGAATATTTTCAAGCTCATGAACGAGAGCGACAATATTTTCCTAAAGTTTCTCGAGTTAGAAATTTTTAAAATGAGAATGAAATCCATGTATTTAGTACCAAAAACTCCAAATATAAAACTTTTGTTGAAAATCTAACCATTCTAATGGCTACGGGTGACCACGTTCCTAATGTATGTTTAATTTATCATAAATTATTCATATCGTGTGAGACACGCATTGATAATTTGCTAAATGGACAAATTGAAGTTCATTCAATTCCCTGCTAGTGCATGAGAAAAGTGCACTTTTTTTTTGGGACAATTGGTGTCCTGTAAGCTTTGGGACGTGAGATTCGTTTCGTGTGAAGTCACATCATGTGATGCTGTGAATGTGAAAATTAAGTGATTCACCATCAAAAGGCATAAGGAAGAAGATACACAGAAGATACTCCCTTATATTGTTACAGAAACAAATATGTGGAATGAGAATTTGACAATAATTGAAACAATTTTGGAGAAAAATAAGACAATAAAAACAGCTAATTTTGTGCACCAATAAGAAATAATATTTTTGTGCGTTTAAGATTCATGGCCATCTGGGCATCCGTTTCCGTGTGGGTGTAACTGCGATGTTTACATTATACGCAATTCTCTGTACAATAACAAAATGCGTCACTTAAATGATGAGGTTTGTTCGCTTTTTTAAAAAATAATGTATCTGAATTTCAGATAATATAGCATATAAATGTATGAATTTGCTCACAGTCAGTGCGACATATTCTTCTGCCAGATGGAAAAATATCGACTTGATGATGATGATAATCGTCAAAATTAGTATTATCTACAAATATTCAATACCAAATATTAGGGCCCAAATAAAACTTCCTAAGAATCAGTGAATTACAATTCCAAAATCTTGCGACAATCAATTCATTAAAGTACTGTTTTACTTTTGTTATACTTTTCCAGTTGCGCTGCGAAAAATTATTCAGGATTTCTTGAGAGATAGTAAATGCTGAGTTGTACAATTTTTGTGCATTCTAAAAATTTGCTTTTCCAAAAATGATACTATTTCATTTGAGAAATATTTAATTAATACAGACGTTTTAACAAAATCGAACCTCACAATTTTAGGACTTCGTCAATCGAGAAAGTTCTCACAACATATACAATACAAATTCTGACCTTGATAAGTTCGTAATGGTACGATTTGTTAAACAGATTTTAAAAAATATTAATGACAACCTTCGATACACTTTCCGAGAAAGTCCCAAAGTTTCGTTTATTTAGTCCTCCGCTGAATTCATTAATTCGTCATTTCTGCACAGATATAAGGTAATGCATTCCAAATTACCAAAATGTATAATTAATTTTTACTGTCTAAAGTGCATGCACATGCAAATGCCTACTTAAATACAAAGAAATAAGCATTGCGTGTTCGGAACACATTTTGGGACACATTACATGAATCTTATTAACTAATAATTGTACCTTGACTAAAGGGGTACGCTTAAATTCTGTTATTAGAATAGATACAAAGCCCGACGTTAGTAATATTTTTACTCCATAGAAAAAGTAAAGCGAATATATTTCATGGAATCAGATTGTCGTTAATTATTAATTAATATTCGATCCACACTTGGTTCAGAGTAGCACAAAAAGAACGGGTGTTATAATTGGAGCGAAATCTCGGTCTCGGCCGGCGAATGTTAAATGTTAACGATTACAATTCCAATGCAATGGTCGGTTAGATTCAAATAAGATTAATATTGTGGTCATTGCTATGTCCTCGTTTATTTTGCCAAGCCATTACCCCCACCGCAAGGACTGAATACATGTAGAAATACCTGTGAGATAATGATGTCTAATATTGAACTACAATATCAAAATAAATTCGGTAAAGAAAATGTTAATGCGGAAGTTTTACAGGGTGGTTCACAATATGATATCCTCCCAATCTAGATTTCCAGGTTGAATGGAGATATAAATTTTCTACATAATTCTGTGTACAATCTATGTTGCGCTATTAACTTCATTGATGGAGAAGTTGAGAGAAATATTATTCAATGTTATAACCACACATATTTCTACTGCAATTAAGTTCAATAAACTTTTACAAGTTTTGAATTTTAGGATAGATTATTTGTGTAAGTAAATAGTGATTTCATTCTCTCATACCATCCTATATGTATATCAGACTGCATTTTCATTAATTCAGGGACTTCTATTTGTTGAAACGATTTGCGATGCATCCCGTCGTATCATAATCACAGGGCTTGAGTCTACATATAGTTATATTAATATTTATCTAATCTCTCACAAAAAAAAGCAGCAGGTCGGGAAAATGTTTCGTCAGAGGCATATGATCTTTGCTGGTATTTATCTGCCTATAGTGTTGTTCCGGTGATTTTACCGCTTCTAGTAATTTGTTTTCTAAGTGGAAATTTGGAGACAGCAAAAGTCGTAAAATTCTGTTTGGAAATTCATAAAGTGAGTCCGGGCGTGCGATTTCTAAGGACACATTTTTGTTACTTTTACCCACTCGAATTAGATGCAATAGAGGAATAAACATTTTATAACGGTACGATCTGGCAATGAATTGAGGAGTAAATTTTCTAACGTTACGATTTCATTTATATTTTTCAGATTTGCTGACCCTCAGAGAATACTGTCCTTCTCATATCGCCGTGAAGGGCCGACTGACCTGGGGAGATTAGCTAGTCCAGAAAAGTTGCAATTTTAATCAAAGGACCAAAATGGGTTGCAATTGCGGAGATATTAGTCGACGATTTGGTCGATGGTGGTTTCATTGCTTTGTTCGTTGGAGACTCTGGATCCGTCCATTTGTTTTGTTGAGTTATGCCATTGTTCTGGTGGTCATTGTTCCTCTACTTGTCGTCAACTGTTTGTGGACGAAATGTACAACTTTGGAAAAAACTCAACTGATTGGAGGTGTTTTTGCCCTACTCGCCCTACCCATCACTTTTTGGCAATTGACTCAGCACATGGTCCATTACACAAAACCATATCTTCAGAAACATGTCATTCGGTAAGTTTTCAAGTAGTTCTACGGGATTGTATGACTACTGTCATCAAATCCCGCCATCCCGTAGGATACATGAAAGAATCAACGAACAATTTTTTACATCACTGGTCCAGGTGCAAGTCTAACTAGAAATTTTGATATTCCTTAGAATACTTTGGATGGTTCCAATCTATGCGTTAGATGCGGTGAGTTTAGTATTTGAATTCATCTATGTATACCTTAATATTTTGAAGGATTGTCTTTAATTCCCATTTTAATGTGATCAATCAACAGTGGCTCGGATTAATCGCACCGAATCTCTCCATTTACATGAACAGTATGCGGGAGTGCTACGAAGCTTATGTCATTTATAATTTCATGAAGTTTCTCCTCAACTACTTAAATGCTGAAATGGATTTGGAAGCCAATTTAGAGATGAAGGCTCAAGTTAATCATATATTTCCCCTGTGCTGTCTTCGAGATTGGGAGATGTAAGTTTAGACATTTCATTTCATGAAGTACAAATTAACTAACCATGCCGAAAATTAGAAACGAATTTTAATTGTGTTCCTCAGGGGTCGAGAGTTTGTCCACAATTGCAAGCATGGTATTCTTCAGTACACAGTCGTCCGTCCAATTACCACCGCCCTCGCATTGTAAGAAAAATGTGCATGGGTTAAGCAGAAGGCTAGAAAATGTTCTAACTATTTTTGATTAAATTGATTTGCAGCATTTTGGAAATGGCTGGTGTTTACGGGGATGAAGAATACCGACCCGATGTTGCCTTTCCTTACATTATAGTGATAAATAATTTCTCTCAGTTTGTCGCCATGTATTGTCTAGTCTTATTTTACAAAGCCAATCGGGACGAACTCAAACCAATGAGCCCTTTAGGAAAGTTCCTGTGTATCAAATCCGTAGTATTCTTCTCATTCTTGTAAGTCCACTTTTTATTTTATTGTACAAATACAGTGGAAACTGTCCCAAGCGACCGGCTACCGCATCTAAGTGCATATGTGACCGGGGGAGAGGTGGTTCTGACTTAAACGGAATATAAGATGACCTCCGGGAAGATCTCGTGACGCGTGACCACGCAATTCCAGCCAGGTGGTCGCCCAGCTGAGGTGGCCGGGACAGGTTTCATTGTAATTGAAATGAACTCTCAGATTTGTAGAGTTCGACCATGACTATTTTGTAGAAGTCGCATCGCAATGAACTCATTCTCTATTTATTTGTGTTAATTACAGCCAGGGTGTCGCAATTTCAATCCTTGTAAACACGGGAGTGCTTGGAAACATTTTCGGAACAACGAGCAAGGAAGACAATAAAGACATTTCTTCTAGTATACAGAATTTTTTGATCTGTATTGAAATGTTTTTTGCAGCCATTGCTCACCATTATGCTTTCTCATACCGGGCGTAAGTGAAAATTTTTTGTTAAAAATATTGTACCCGAACTATTTCAGTTCTTGTGATATCTAAAATGACAGAATTCGTTTGCAATAATTATAAGACCGACACCAGTGGATTTTTTCAATTCCAGTTTTCTCGTAACCATTGCATGAAAAAACTAATCTCATTCTCAATTCGTCTGAATGTGCTAATTCTATTTGCTCCTAATTTCCTGGGTCAAAAATTCAATTCGTGTGATCACTAATTATATTTTAGATACGTTGATATGGCCGCGGAACAGCCAAATTGCTGTGAGTCATTCCTTCAAATGTGGGACATATCTGATGTCAAACAAGATTTCCAGGAACATATGGGTGTTGTTCGTAAGTGGCATATAATTCCTTTACGTAAGCATAATGTCGAAAACCATGTTATCGGAGCCTTAATAGTTTAATTGTTGATTTTTTTCTGACGATTGAAGGTAGCACAGTGAGAAATGTTATCCCCTCCAAGGTATACCGTCACCCTGGAGGAAAAGGGGAGGAGCGAGCCCACCTTCTGTCCATCTCCGACGGAGTTGACTATAATAGTAGCGGTGGTAGCGGCGGTGGTGGTCTTGAGGGCGGGGCTGGGATGTCAACGTCAAATCTTCCAAGACCAATTCAGGCTGCTCGTTCCGCCAGTTTACAATTAGTAGCTGAAATGGATTCCACAGCAAATAATGCTTCTAATTTGAGTCACCCAGCAAAAACTAATTCTATGGCTGCGGATATTGCCAAAAATGAAACCGAAGTGGACCTCAATGCGTTCACGGATTTGACTGATTATGGAAAGGAGGAACACCAAGACTAATTCTATGAATTATTATCCCTAAAAAAATCTCCAATATAGTTATTATTATTATTATAGTCACAAAAACAAACGGTTAGCGGTTTGGACTGGGACTAACAAGACTTGCTCTTTTGTCCGTCGAATACTTGCAATTGTGCTTGTTATTATTGTCCTTATCGTGGTTTGGATTTATAATTTAAAGAGATGTCGTGTTGGGTGTGTCCAACGTGTTTGAATAATAGAGATTAGAAAATGTGTGATATGTTCGTGGTTACCGCGTAAGGATCAGAAATCATTTCAGGGATTTATATCAAAACTTATTATCGTGTCTCAAAACCAATTCGTGGTATTCTATTGAGGCGTTAATTGCTTATAATATTTTTATTTCCACGTTTGTTTTACTAATGAAAGGTTAAGAGAGAGTGGTGAGAGTGAGCTGGACCAGTAGTATCAGGGTCAAATATATCGAAAATAAATCTGCGACTGCCGAAAGTTTTGTTTTTATAAATGAAAACAGTGAGATAAAGTGATCACTTATTACCAAAGAAAATTTCCACCAAACAATGTAATGGAGAACTGGTTATATGATTTAGTAAAAAAAAATGGAATGAAAACACAGCTACTGCTGTGTTCAATGTCACTAGTGGTTGCCAGTCTGATCCAAAGAAATCAACTTACATTGTACCTGATTATTAGCCTAAAATAAGACAAATTCAAAATCTAACAAATTCGATGTACATACGTTGCTCATATTTTTGTGTAATTAATGTTATTTCTTATTTGTGTAAGAAATAAGTCAATGCATGGCTTGATACTCAAAACTCAACTAAATTCCTGTCATCCACTCCACAACAAACAATATTTCTGAATTTTGGGGTTAGTAAACACTAACACAATTCCATTCCAAAAACACAAATACGGGAACACTTCCACTTTGAAGATGATAGTAAATTAGGAAGATCGGTATAATATAAAATGTCGACTGACTATGAATCCTTATAACTACTTAATATTACCTCTAAGTGTCACAACATGAATGTATTTGTCAAATTAAATGTTAGATTAAAATTTAAATGTAATAAACATACGGCATTGTTCAGTTAAAAACTTCAGTTTATTTTCTCATTTCATCAGGGTTCGTGGGAAATACAACCAAATTCATCCAGTAGTTAGCTCAGAATTTTTAAATTGACAAGACGGAAGTGATTATAATTCCCACAGATTCAGTTCCCATTTGTCACTGACTTCTTTTTCTTGATTTCATCAAGATATGCCCCGGAGATCAGATCTTCATCGTTAATGGAGAATTCTCCTTTGAGATATTCGATGAATTCGTGACCCAATGGAACCTCAGCCTCGTCCACCTGGACCTAGGATATTAATTGAAACCCACAACTCATAAATATTGATTATTTCACAAACCCGTTTTACCAAACAATAGTAGAAATAATTCAGATTAGATATAAGGTGACAAGGTGAGATAATTGTTGTATTATCAGATTAGGCAGTACAAATATCAAGTTCCACCCTATAGGTTCACCTTGGAAGTTTGATTCAGTCAGATATTGTGTCTTATAATTCATTCAGGTAAATCTCGTTAGTGATTATCGTTATTAAATTTTTTGTAGATCTGATCATAAAAATCTTTGGCCTGAAATGTCATTTCAGAACAGACAAGTGATATTTTAGTTCAATGCTTCAGATCACATACTCCTTATTGATGTGACCTGTGAGTCCGATTTAATTTAATTTTTTATTTTTTAATCTTACCTCGAACTCGATAAAATCTCCCAGACCAATTACATCGTCGATGTGAATTCGACAGACCACACCCTTGTATCGCACCAAGCAGTATAACCGCTGCTTAATTACTTCTCCCACAACTCCCAATGCTTTCTCCAAAACTTTTGCCAATTCTTCAGGATTGGCAACCGCAACTTTCTCATAGTCGCTACGCCTAGAATCCGGCCGATCATCTCTAGCATAGGCGATTAGGGTCGCAGCGCCGTTTTCACGACGCAACTTTAGACGACACTTATCACCGTGGTAGAATGTGTCAACTTGATTTAGGCTTGACATGTGACCCATCTTGTCCAGCTTGTTGGCTACCTCTATTGCGGTTTCTTTACATTTGAGAACAGCTTTCAATTCGATGTTGATAGGCATCTTGTCAGATAAAGTCTCTCAACTAAAATAAATTGAAAATTAAGATTGAGGTAAGAATTATGATGACTGTGAAGCGTCAATGCTCGTATTGGAAAAATTACCCAATACGAGGATGGAACATTTTTTTTTATCGTTGTTTCACCGGAACCATAGTCCGAAACCCCCCTGTCCCAGGTCACCCTGACTCCTGACACCCCTCGTCGGGGTGCTGCTCCACGCATTGGGGGGGGGGAGGGGGTCCAGTGCACCGTAAAATTGCAGTTAGACGCGCGCGGCGGCGCGGTAAATTTTGACCCGCCCCCCTTTGAAAAATCATTTTGACCCCCTCGTCGACCAGGGTAGGTTTCGGACTATGACCGGAACTTTGGAGAGTATTCGAGAAATTGGTAGAATACCCACCAAATATGAACTAATCGAATAACAAATATTAGGTGCATGTACATCTCTAATTAGAATAGTTCCAAACTTACAAAATCGACGTCAGTCGTCAGTCAGGTAATAAGTCAGATGGAAAACGGCTTTCCGATTTTTTGGAAATCCTTTGGGATTTGTTGTTCTGTGCAGGCGGGTGGATCACGAACACGATCAGAAGTACAAGCTGCCCGTCAAATATCCTACTGAAATTAGTAAAACAGTTTATTTAATTAATATTCGGTCCATGTTCATGTAACTCAAAAAATACCCAACCAAGTATTCGGCTGCTCGGGCTGCTGCCTTATAACTATAACTGAATAGCAAAAACAAATAATTCAACCGCCGAAATATCCGGATGCCTGAATACTGAATATAGATTTCTCTTTTAAGTCGATTTTTCCTTCAGTGCTTGATGAATAGTGTTCGTCAAATTAACAATAAAAAGAAATCGGTTTGACACTGGTGCGGCAGCACTGAAGACAAATTCGGTTGGGTTCGCCGACCGAGTGTGGACCGGCTAAAGAATCGAATGAAATGAGGCCCCAACGCTATGAGCATTACTCGGGACTCAGATTCGCTTCAAATAATTCTAAGAGTCTGACCTTTTAATCAAAAAGACTTAGAATTTCTTCTCTATCTCCTAATGTTGGGGACTTTGAAAATGTTTAAAAAATTGACTACATCCCATGCCCATATATTGCTCATAGTGTTGGGGACTCTACGGTCCACACTCAGGCAGGGAACCAAACCCTCAAACCGACAAATCTTATGAAGACACCTACCTAAAAATTGGACGGATATGTACACTTGAAGAATGGAATGTTTTTTTAAAAAACTGAAGAATATTTATTTATAGTCAGACAACTACGGACTGGAAAACTGCCGAATAAAAAAGAAGGAGCACACCATTCACAAAGACTAGACCGGACAAGGAATAAGTAATCCCGGGCAAATTTGCATTTGGTGGGCAAAACTCGCACAATTTAGTGGAAATTAAAAACGCCTGCACATTGAGAAAAGGATTTTGGAGGGCTGTGAACACTAAAATACTCAATTTTAATCATCTCCATGATTTTTATTCTTATTCGACAGTCGAGACCTCTCTAGTTAAGTTGTAATTGTAACATTACTTCGCTGTAGTGAGGGTTCGATCCGTCAGGTAGACAATGTAATCGCTTCTCTAACGATCTTGGATCTTATTAAGTACTACTAATTAGTATACCCCTTCCTGACCCTAATTTAAAGCCAATCCAATCTCTACGATAGATACGCCGATATTTGATGCCTTAAGACGAAAGTCAATTAATGACGTTCGTTATCCAAAAATAATATCGAAGAAAGTTTGATACACAAGCAGCGAGTGTTTCAAGAAATCAGGCGACGAGTTTTTCAGGAAATCCGGACATACTTATTACAACATAATGGTGTCAGACGATGAATGGTGTATGTGTATCCTACCCTACCGAAATTGTCAGATATACCGGCCAAATATCTGACAAGATGTTACCATTGATCTTTCTCAGTGTAGAATTCATGACATTCACATGATATTCCATGTATTGCTCAGCATTTAGTGTATACAATATTCCAACAAATTATATATAGGAGAAAATCCAATCCAGAATGTGAAAAAAGTATTACTAAATCGCACATTGTCTCAATTACCGACAAAATCTCCGGCATTTCGATCTGTTCAGCTTACTGTGAAGTGGTTTTGATTTAATAGCGTAACTAGAATAGTCTTTCGCACGAGTCCGATTTTGGCCGGACTCGGACTCGTACGAGTCCGGACTCACGAGTCCCGAGTCCAA
>JAQFYE010002341.1:0-18388 GCA_034694305.1 Protaphorura glebata | reverse complement strand
AATAAAAACCGTTATAATTGAAAAAGGCCGGACATTCGGAAAAAATCTCAGGCCGGGAAAACTGTCACTACGGCCCTGCTACATATTGTGCCCACTTTGACCTTTACCATGTTTTATCACATTATTCGATACCAAGCGAAAGGATAAAAATAAAATCAGCAAATAGACCAGTGTCTAACGTTACATAAAATGTGAAAGGAAAGTGGAAATGGAAACACGGGGAAATAATATTTCCAAACCAAAACCCGGTGTGAAAGAATAGGACTAGGATTTTCTAGGATTTTTGGGGGACCGCCTTGTTGTGATTTCTAAAATGAAGCGAAAGGAAACACATTATTTGGGCATTGTGACCGCGGAAGCTTTTCATTGAGTGGACAGAAGAGAAAATCATCTACGAATCCATAGATGTTATGTCATTCTCTCCATTTGTTATCTCCTGTGGTCTGGAACTTGTACAGATACTATGTACTACTTTAGACACACAATGTGATATGACTTCCATTTTCCATTTATTTCCTTTCGGAATAGAATCCTCTCTTCGTCGTGGATCGAAGTCTACGTACGTACTACGTGTACACAGTGGACGACAACATGACAGGAAGCTATGGAATATGATTTTGCAAAATTTTTTGAAGACCCCTGAATTTTTATAACGTGTGTAATAAATTATGGCCTGTCAGTCGTGAGATACCAGATGTATAATGACAGAAAGTGCATCCGTTATACATAACATACAATATGTTAGTTCCGTACAGCACTGAAACGGAAATCACCCACTTTTCCAGTTCAATGGAAAGGCTTACCCCATACATTATAAGTAACACGGCAGGATTTTGTCACTATATTTTTATGAAAGTGTAAAGCAAAAAAATATTTATGAAAAATGCTGTTCCACTGTTTCTACTAATTAGGTTCGCAGAATTTTTGTTTAGTTGAGTTCTAGAAATTCGTTGCAGATCATGGGTAGTCGCAAATTGCGTTCGACGATTTCAATGCTTGCAGTAATTAGCAAAAATTTTAAGAATTTCGTCAGAATGTAAATTCCTAAAGCGGAGTGTCAATGTTATATCCGAATATTGTCTGTTGTAGTAAGAAAAGAGTATTTCGTGTACTTCTAATTAGCTGAGAGACATTGAGGTTGAAATTGAAGCGTTCTAACTGTTGTTGAATTTATTATGTTGCACTTGCGAACGTTGTATTCATTTTATTATTTTGATAAGCAGGTGTTTTGGTTGAGTTGATAATGCGATGGAGATTGTGTGATTCGCTGAGAGAAGAATACACAGTTTATTCAATGTCCTTTCCTTCTCTTTAAGACAGAACACAGCCTCATTATCATTCACACAATGTAATTCAACATTTACAAAGGAATTTCTACCATTCATTCTACAAGTGGAGATCAGTTTTGTGCATTTAAGCTTCTTATTATGCTATGACAAGAATATTGCTCACATTATGTAAAAGCGAGAGAGCCAACATTTGGCTGAGAAAGTATTTCAGGAATTTTTTGAAGGTTTTCAAAAAAAACTTTTGTTCGTAAGGACGAGTTTGATTCCTCAGGCAGACAATTTTTGGGTAGCTTAAATATTTGTTTCTGCACTAAAGTTTTTCCAAGCAACGAATACTAGGCTGGAAAGAAGGTCAATCCAAACTGATACTGGATAGTTAATAATTTAAATAATATCACGCGATACTACGATTTCTGTCTACGAGAAACCAACTGGAGTGATCAGAGGTCAATAGTCGACCAATTCGTACGAGGGCTAAAATATCGAATGTTGATTGCTGATCTGTTAGTTGTTAGCCTTCATTTATCATCGATTTATGGAAATTCCTGTTCAAATAGAATTATTAAAATTACCGAACATGCATTCCAATTAGACTTTCTGATCTATTGCATCTACCGGTTTAAAAAATATAGTTGTTAAGTACCCTAGTGAACTTAGCAGATTAGAGACTTAATTTTAAATTAATTAGGGCAAAAGATTAATTTTTTGAATTTCGGCTGAACACCAGGAACGTACGTAATTACTTTCTATATAAATATGTACGAAGGTGAATTAAATCTTTGTAGGGTTGTAAGGAAAATATGATAATTCCGAGAATCAAATTCGAACTCTCCATCCAAGTAATCCAAGTTCTATCACGAAGTGTATGGAAAGGGTTGAATAAAACATGACTCTTGAGCACGTGAGAAGTCACAGTAAATTGTCCCTTAGATGACATTCTTTTGTGACACGAAGGGACAGCCGCCCTGTGAACGTATAACACATACATTCATATGCTGAATAAATCCATTTAACTCTACTTGTCTACCACTCAGAGCTGTACTCTGCTCGGTTGTCCGTGCATAATTTTATAATATTTTACAATAAGCTTAATGTCTCTTGATTAAACGCACTTGTATTATATAATGAACAACCGCAACAGGTAAGTAGTTTCTAAGCTAGTTTTTCCATCTAGTAAGCTGTGAAGTTATTTTCTTCCTGAAAGATCAAAATGGTCGCGTTTTCAAGTTTGGTTTTGTTAATGACGTAACATTTACTTAATCTTCTTATGAGAGAATTTTAATTTCTCTAGACAATTCCTCCAGGAAGGTTACAACCAATACCCAGTGGTAGCATAGTAAATGACTTAAGTACAAAGTAATCATTATTTTCTCTTCCAATCTTTCCGGGGCAAATTATCAACTGAACGAATATATTTTTAAACTTGTGACATAATATTAATATTAAGCGGACGGAGACGGACGATACCAAAAAATGGGCCTGTCTTTATTAGCTATTGTATCGAACTACAGTATGTAGTGACAACGAAGTCGCCAGAATTAGTCGAATTTCTTGTCGTTTGTATTATTGTTAACATTCTGTGGCAGCGTCTAATGAAATCCTCGATCTCACGATGTTATCCATTTTAGATTATAAAGCTCTATTTTTTTGGGAATTAGTCGATAATTTAAATTTTATGTGGAATTACGAATGAATTTAATGGATAGTTATAATGTGATACACGAAAAGTGAACCCTTTGGTTAAAAGGATTCACATTTTGATTTTGAAACTGGAATATGGGCCAATAAAATTCTATTTTTAATTTAGAACCGCACCTTTCGCTGCTCATGACTGCTAGTTTATAGGACAACGTTGACAGAGGTAGTGTTACAGTTAATGCTGTTCAGGTCTATAATTTTAGTGACCATGTACTTCACTGGAGTGCGTCTGGTATGTAAGACAATCAATGAGCGATGTTGAACTGGAGCAATTTATATTAAATTCAATTGGCGTGTCTACGTTAAAAGTTATATAGGATTTTCTAAATAAGAGTATTCAGACTCGAGGTTTCAAGTCGGACCAACTTTCATTAAATCGGTCTAACAAATTTTTACTACATCAGGTCAAATGGTGTTGGGGTTGATAGGGTTCGAATTTTATAAAAATATTTTTTCTTCCATCCATCTCCTTATCAAAGATTTGTTTGAAGTTGTCTTACTCAGCACTCCAAAAATATTTTTATTTAGTTCGTACGGTGTTTCCAATAAAACCTCAGCACAATAAATGTAAAAAATCAATCGATCTTAGAAATTCTCATATGAACGTGAATCCAATATAATGCAAAGCAAACATTACACAGAAATGCTTTTTTTCCGTACTAACAATCGTGGTAAGGCTTCGAATTGAATATTTCCTTAAACTTGAACTTGAAAGTGCCAGAGTTCGAATTCTTTGAATTTGGTTTTCAAGGACGTACGGCTGGAGCTAAGTCTCAAAATACACTAAGAAAAAATTAGTTCTCCGCCTTTACCTCATTATTTGTGCACTTATTTGCTAACACAAAGCTAATGACGTTATAATTCGAAAAGTCGAAAGGGCTCTCGAAACTTTGCCTGCTCAAGAGTTCTTTCAAAAGGTTCCGAGTCAATTACTCTCACAACCTTTCTCTATGAATGAACAAATAACGGATAGAAAAAATGAAGCGGGTAAATGAACAATTCTGAACGGTTCAACTGAGCGAAATGAATAAAACGAGCAATCGAATCGTATCCTTCACTTCAGAACCGACCCCGGAATCTCAGGACTTAAAATTCCATGCGTGACCTTAGCTTTTGAGGATTATTCATTTTTTGGTACTTAAATTAGAAAAGTGCTTTTCAATAATTACACGCAGATGACTCTTTTGACGGATTCGATGTGAAAAGACGATCGCAAAGTTTTCCCACAGATTGATGTAGGATTTTTGTGGGATTGGGTTTAGGCATGACGTTCAAATGTAGGTGAAAATTCTCAAGGTCAAAATTAAAATTTACGAACAAATTCTAAATCAGGCCAATCGGACGGCACAACACTGATCATTCTTGTGTGGACTTATTCAAAGTGTGTGATGTTGTAGACTTTATTTTAATCCATCCAACTCTACTAACCTTGAAATTTTTTTAAATTGTAAGGTTACAATATTATTAGACGGGCCGACACATAAGTTAGGAGAAATTCAACTTCTATATTTGTTTCCTATCAGAACATAAACATATTTAATTCCAGTTTATCTAGTTTTGGAACTTCAACAGAGAGCATTTGGGGCTAGAATACCTAATTTCGGCTTGATAAAAAGAATGTAGAGAAACCGTAACATTCGGAGTCGATTTTTTAAATTTGCTGTATCCATCGCCTGCTTATCTCACCAAAGGTTTAAATGAGCAATCTAAGCAAAAAGAATGGAACTTAAGTGGTTGTAAAGAATAATGAAATTTAATAATAATTCAGGCTTTAAAATCCACAAAACAATTACTAAAATTAGCAAATATCTAACAGGCCAAACATTTTGACGTCCCTGGCCTTTTGACATTTAAGGTACGCCGCATTTCAATTTTAATTTTGGAAGGATTTATTGATTTATATTATAATAAATTTCAAGAGACGAAGCTAATGTGATAATGAAAATGTTAATGGATGTTATAATTCCTGCAACGGAGATTGCGTTTCTATTCGAAATTCAGAATTTCGTCTGAAGGGTAGGACCGATCGCGCGGTTGCCCCGGATGCATTGGTTTGGTTCTTTGGTGTGGATTTACTATGACAGTTAGGCAGGTTGCACAATGTAAAAAGACTACTTAATCCGAATTTCGGTAAAATAGGCTGTAGAGAACTGTGATAATATCCATATAATTTCTCTATCATCTATCAACTATCATCTTCAATAAACATGAAATGATTAAGTTCATACTTCCACTAACATTCTAAATGTTACAATTTGATGTTGATCCGTTCCAGCTGACCAAAATGGATTCAATAGCATATTTATATTTTGTCCTCTTTGTTAACGAGTTGATTACATTATATGGATCATAGCTATTTAAAATATTACTACCATATGCGAGAGAATAGTTTAAGAGAACGGCGCCTTACACGGAGATAAATATTACACACGCGCGTTTTGAAATTATTCAAATAAGAATAGGGCAATCAGCTAAATTCGGTTGCTTTGATTAGCGGAATTGACGAAATTACTTACCGATATATCCTGTGCAGAATTGACCATCAGTGAAAAGTATAATAGGAAGGAAATTATCCTTCATATTATCATTAGATCCTCAAGTGGTTTCTCGGGTGTGTTTACGCCCGCCCACACATTTGAATTGAGATGAAACTTACCTTTCACCTAAGAAATCCTGCGAAACTGCAAATTTGCGGTCTTTCTCAGGGTAAAGACAATAAAATATATGAAGCTAAATTATTAATCGTGAAATTTTTACGGTAGTGTAGCAATGTAGATATTTGCGACTACTGATATGTGCGCCAAAATGATTCTTTAACCAGTGGTCACCGTCAAATTGTCATTTTGTTAGCAATTTATCCCTTTAGAATTGCGGGCAATAGAGGAAAAACGAAATTTCTAGCCGATGAAGTACATTGTGCCATGGCCGTCTAGTGTTTTCCCCATTCTTCTTCATCCTAAAGACTGAAGTGTCATCGGTTTACACTGAATAAACCCTCTTATTGTACTCTTAATAAATTTCATATCAGAAGTCAATCAAACGGAATAATTCAGTCGTCATTTTATCCCTAAATCGTTGAACTCGAACCTAATGTCGACATAGTTATAAGCTAGATCTTGATATTTAATATACTATCTTTAGAGTCAATAGAATGTAACCCACTCGCGTATAATAATCTAATCCCATTTCTTGTAGTTAGAGGAATGCGCTTATCGTCGAAAATTAATTTGTATCGAAATGGAGCATACTCGTAGTCGATAATTAAATCAGAATGAAAGCATGAAATAAAACTATTCTTGATAGGTCCTACATTCCTTTTGTCAATCTAATTGAATGAAAGAATCCTCAACCGTTGTTCACCCATGTTGTTTAAAAATTCTTCCTAGAGTTGTACAAGAACAGCTGAATGTCCGTATTACGATGAGATACCTGGAAAATGTGGGGTGTGGGATAAAGTAAATGTTAAGAATGTTAAGAAAATCGTTATTTCCTGAAGGAATTCCATTGGCGTGAGAATTAGTTGAAACTCCGACCCAAGCAAGGAAGACGGGATGATTTCATTTCCATTCCCAGGCAGTCAGTGAAATACTATAAGAGAATGAAGTACGGGACCGGCAAAAGATAAAATGTGACCACCTAAAGAGACAACCAAGTTCGGGAATACATGAGAGGTCAGCGTCAAGTGAAGGGTCATTGTCCAACAAAGGAGACTGTACACAATTCATGAATACTAAACATCAAGTTGGCATTCTTCTCTCTCTCCTGTAGATTCAAGATTCTGCCATATAAAGCTTGTACATTTTATGATTGTGATTGTGAATCTAATGCCCATTCATTCTCTCATTGTCAAGAATGTCCGCTTTTTTCACGGATACCGTCTTAAGACAGATCACTTTCGTCCCAATAAAATGTCCACTTCAAAAAATTGGCAAAATTGAATTCATAAGAAATGCAATACGATATTCCTCACAACAAATTGACCAATATCCCATATTATACACCAAATATAAGATTTTCAGACTTTTTTTTTCAAAATTAATTACGAAAATGCCAAAATATGAAAACTCTATCTCGTAGATAAAGAGTGGCTTTCTGTTCGGTCTGGGTAAAATACCTAGCGATCGGACTAATTTTTGAAGAATGATCTACTTAGTTAAGATCGAACGTCCTAAGAAACTAGAAATGTTGTGTTTCAACCTGTTCATCGTAATATTTATCTGCTATGGCGTGGGAATATCCGATAAAATCTACAATGTATATCTCACTTTTGTCTGAAAACACAGTTACGCTTACAATTCATTTCTCGAATAGAACGTGAGCTAGAACAATAATTTACATTCGAGTCTTTGGAGTAAAATCATTTGATGATGAAAAGGATTGAATTCAATTGATTGAAAACCCTTTCTTCCCCACATTTTGGAGTTTGGATTTCATTGAAACAAAAGATTTATGGATTTTATACACAAAACTTTTTGACAAAGTTTTTGGAGAGAAAGTTCATTCTTCATTTGTTCCATTAAAACTTTGCTTTGGCTTGGAAAAAGAGGGAGTGTAACGGATTTTGGGAGCTTAGGTGGATGCATAGAAATGTTACGTATTGTGACAAAAGACTTAGACTTTCACCCGGCTGACGCTACAAACTCCTACGACGACTAGAATTTCCCTCCACAAAAAGATAGGATGATTGAGATTTTGAGAAACTCGCACAATGCAAAACACACAGTCATTCATACTCGGGCAGGACTGAAATTCATTCTTGAACAACAAAGAAAAGAAATGAAATAAGGGTTCGGGTTAGTTTTTGGGATTCAAAAGAAAGGAGGAGGATAAAGTGAAACTCAAAAGCATTGGGACACACACAAAATAAACTTTTCCTCAACTCTTGGAATTTGGTTTGGAAAGTAAAACTTATCGTTAGTTCCTTCATTCTTCTCATGGATTATTTCCTAGTAATCGTATTCAGTATTCAAAATAGTTATCCAGTCTCACTAATACAAATTCTTATTCGGACGCATTAAGTGGATGAAGAATTCCAAAAGAGATGAAAACCTGGAGTGCTTTCCATTCTCTTCCATACACATTTTCTCTTCATCAAGTCTTTTCCACAAATTGTGTCCATTCCATTGTTTTCCCAAAAAGAGAATGCCTGATGACTCCAAATACAGAAGATACGACCTTATTATGTACAGGAATAATTAGCAGCTTAACCAAATTCTTAGGAAGAATCTCCAATTAAGAAACATCATTAAATTTATCCTTGTGTACATTTCAAGAGTGGGTACTACCACGCATTGTTGGGGTTTTCTCTCTGCGAGAGACAATGTATTTTCATACATTGTCTCTCGCAGAGAGAAAACCCCAATGGCAACTACGAAGTCGGATTTTATAATTAACAAAAGATGTCACTAAATTTATCTATAAGTCTAGTTTCTGCAGCTTCATCTACGATCATAAAAATTCAATATGAATTTGAAAGAACAGGGTGGGCAAACCTTACGGGAAAATGTACGCTGTTGGAAATTGCTGGTATTTTTATATGTTGTTGTTGTTGTTCAGATTGTCTTTATTCACGTAGTATTTAGAATGAATCACAAAATACAGTTGGACAAAAAGTATTAATTGTAAGAATTATAATAATTGTATCAGACTTATCCTGAACAACTTTTGTGAAGGTACTACTCCAAAAATTCTAACCGTCTAGACGCTAGAAATACACGCAGGTGTGCACGTAAGGTGAACGCGAGTGAAAGTAAAGTGATAGTCACTATACGGCATCTTAAATGCTGTAAAGGTAAAGCTCCCCTCAGGGGTGCTAAACCTGCAAGTTCTTTGCTCCTAACCCGGAGTTGACCAGGTTTCCCAGGTGAACTGGAAAACCTCCTCTGATGACCTGCCCCAACCTCAATCAAAGACCGAAAGGACTATTACTCTTTGCCGTGCTCCTGTCCCATCTTAGGCCTCGTTGGACTCCTCCAGAATAACCCCGAACACACAAGAGCAAGAGCCTCAAGTCCAATTCACAAATAAAGACTTTTATTTAATTTAAATAAATAATTCACACAAAAAATCACGGTCAGGAAATATGTACAAGATGTGGTCGGTCCTCGTGTCCTCCAGGACTTGGTTCTCGTTCGGTCGGCTACGGAGTGTTGGTGAAGTTGGCTGCGGTGTCGTAGATATAGGTTGTGTTGTCTCTGGCTGATGGTGGGAGATAAGAAGAATGGAATATCTAATGGAATATCTGTTTTGAAAATTAGAGGATACAGATTTGTTAAAATATTCGACCATCATTTTCAATACGTTTAATCGATACTAAGTTCTGATAAATCTTTAATGAATTGGACGGGACGGTCTTTTCCAAAATGGTTTCGATAAGCGACCCTGCTGTGGACGTTTAAAACGTGATTATGAATTCGCCTCAGATTTCTACTGATATTGAATTGAACAAAATTGAGGTTACCAATTCTTGTCCGTGAAGTTAATACAAATGAAATCGTGTTTTATAAACCATTTCTAGCCCATGGGACGAACGGCTAGAATTGAGCGTCAAGATTAGTGAGATAAAAATGTATCGAATAGCAAAATTCTTGCAAGAGTGCTTGGTGTGTGGTGTTAAGGTTTACAAACACATAACTTAATTATATTTCAATTAAGCATTTTCAAAGGTTTGCGTGTAGCACCTAACGTTGCACGATTCCGTGGATAGAGGATAATTTGATGAAACAAAAAATAACAAATGAAGCCTTAAGAAAAGCGTAGTCCTCTATAAGTAGAATCCTATGTGTGTGAATGATTATTGTTACTGTAATTGAATGTGGTCCGCGTCAACATTGGTTAGTCGTGTTGAAGTATTAATGAATTTCGACATCTCATCACCCGTTATTGCGCGACCGGAAATTAAACGGAACCGTCTGTACCTTCGTTATGAAATTATTTCTGCTCTGACGATTACAATCGTAGTGGTGCTGTGAAGGTTGACCGAATACAGAAAAGCTCTTTTTTTGGTGTTCAGGTTTTCCCCGGGTTTTTACGTGGGAGTCTTTGGCTGTGTTTAAGATTGATAAATCGGATTAATCAAGTATTGCGTATAATTGGTCCATCTTCCCTACCTTGCAATTTAGAATGTATTTGACAAATATGCGAAGTCCTAAACTCTGGAATGGTTTTAAACGAAGCCAGAGGTCAGAAACAAATCTCGTCCCTCATAGTTTGATAACAAAATGCCTGAGAATTCAATTCAGGAGTGAACAATGAGTTGGTTATCCGTATTATATTATTAACAAAGATTTAGAAAAGATTCGAGCTCCTTGAATTAAATTCTCTCGCCTCTTCAATTTAGTTTATCTCATCTCAACTACACCTCATTGTCACTGGCCAAAATTAGAATAGCGTAGTCTTCTTTATAATAAAGCTGTGCAAGGTGCAAAATGTGTGTTATATTTTTCTTGGTAAAGATACCCGGAATTTCTTGAATCCCAGATTCGATTTCATTTACATGCTGACCTTTTTCATTGTGTCGTACCACAAAAGTTTATGTTAACTACTGTCAGCTTTGTCTGTAACATAAGACAATCAATGAGACACAATTGTCAAAAGACAAGCGATTTTTGAATACGATGTAGATGTGGCACCCTGTAGTTAAACGGCTAAATGAATTTGATACCAGGTGTCCATTGTCCATTGACTGTGCATAATGCAACTTGTATGTCCTACCGGCAATGGAATTTTGTATAGAGTCGCTTAATTACCACCGACTGGTAGCAATCAAGATTAAAATGGTTCCAATCTAATGACCCAACCTGTTAGAAGGGCAAAGCAACCAACACCTTATCCCAGTCATCTTATTAGTCGGAATCTCTAATCTGTTCATTTACACCTCACAACATATTAACATGGATTTGGACTGAAGGACTGATCATGGGAAGAATTTCTAATACTCTTGTTATTGTTAGTTTCCTAAAGAAAAATCACATGCATAGAAAACAACACAATGAAGATGACGTTGCGGAAATTGTTCCTTCATTGTTAGCAAATGAAAGGGGTCCTACAGTTGGAGGCACAGAGACTAATGAACAAATGTCGAGTTGAGGATAATATCACGTCCGGATCAATATCTTTCCACATGTTCTAGACAATATCAATATTTCGCTATTGTAGCGCTATAACCGCCCGTACCGTACTTTTACTCATGCCTCAGCGAATGAGTGCAGTCAGAAGGAATCGAACCCAACACTTTGGGTAATATTGCCTGTGCCCTAGCCTTAACCACTATACTACGACGAACAAACATCCTCTTGAAATAATGAAATGTATTTCGTTTCTCATAGGGTAGGTACGCTTAGTAGTAGGAAAATGTCATCAGTCCATAGCAATGTAGAAAGCCGGAGAATTTGATCCTACGCGCAGATAAAATGGTTCCTTTCAAAATGTGTTTGGTAAATGGGATTTGTCATACTATTAGTAGTGTAAGCTGTCCCCGAATTAAAAGATAACACATTATTTTATATCGTAAGAAAGAAAATGTACGATAATGTGGACCGAAGATTGCTAATAAACCCGTGTATTAATTTAAGCTGGGAGATTCATTAGAAAGTACTTTACCAGAGTTATTCCAAATGCCACTACTGAGGACATTTTCGACTTTGAAATTAAATGAGAATTCAAAAACGCATTGGCCGTTTGAGAAAAAATAATATATTTGTGTTCGATAAAATTCTTTCCTAGGTTGGAGTCCTTTATGTGCATGATGAATTGGATACATAAGTGTCGGGCAGTAGCATAATATCAATTTTTGCAGATGTGGTTGAAGTTTAAGTAGAAATGTTTGGGCCGCCTACTAGCCGGATAAGCTTGAGACGAATTGTGAAATTGGGAAATTCCGTAGGTCCATTTATTAACGAACAATCACGTGGAAATTATTTTTGCTGGGATGGCCCAAAGCTACAATTCTTTGAATATTATGGGCTTGGATTTGAACTATTCAAGGTTTCCTTATGAGTCTATAAACGCAAACAAATCTACCCGGAATCCATTCATGTTTAGATGTTCAAGAAATATTTGTTTTAATTTTAATAAAATAACAATTATCTCTGCATTTTTATTTCAATGTTAAATTGACTGTATGCAAGTAGTGACATTTTATTGTCCTCTAAAGACAGAATTATAAATCAAAAATCAAGGATAATGAGGAATAGACGAATTAATGTCACCTTCTTTGTAAATTAAGTTACGGCTAGGGTTAACTTCTCAGCTGCCATTAAGCCGCGTGCCGAGTCCAGCATTTGTTCAATCCAGTTGAGCTCAGGTCAGAGTGCATTACCATTCTGACCTATTATTATTATTAAAATAAATAATAATATATATATATAAATAAATAATTATTTATACATTTTTTTTATTATTATTTCATTCTGAGTTGCACCTACACTACCAAGCTTCCGACGGCCTGTAATGCTACTTATTCCTTCACTGGGACTAAATAATTTAATGTGTTACTTATTGGAGATATTTCATCTGAATCCGTACCAACTCGTGGTTTACTTTTAATTGCTAAACATTTCGGCTTATGAAAAATACGATAGATTAAGACGTTGTCACCAATCTTCTTCCTAAGAATATCCTACTCGATTCCAGTAAATAGTTGGTTATACCATATTAATTTAAAATTATAATCTCTCCAAAAGTCAAAGGGCTTGGTTTAGGTGGGTCATATTAACGGACAGCAACTCAAAACCACGTTTCACCGTCTATATCTGTCATGAACCGCGATGTAATCCAATGATTTTATAACCCTCAACTTTAATTCCGTGATTGAATGTACAGGAGGGAATTCAGGTGGAATTCTTGCTGGGCTCGCACGACAGGTGTTTAAAAATATGTGAGGTGTCCTCGAGATAGATCACTAAAATGTCTAACCCTTTTTATTGTCCTCGTCGATCTTCATTCAATTCTTTGATTTTTATCTCTCTCACAGCAATGCAGGGCAGGGCAGCGGCATGTACGAACACAGAAAAGAAGTCAACTGAAGATAATAATGGAATGTAATTCACCACACGCTTTGTTGGTGTCAGACATCTTCTAATAACCCATTCAGAGCTAAAGAATTTGTCTTTGTACCTGTATCGTACATTATACAATACCCGGGTGCAACGCTTTTTCTGACTCTCGAAATTGTACATGCATTTCATAGAGCCTGTTGTCTACGAAAAGCCACGACTAATGCTGAGACCCAAGTTCTTAATTAGAAAAATATCGCGGGCATTGGCAAAATATCACAGAGTTAGCCAGGAAGGTTGGAATATTTTGGGAATTCGAACTAGTTTTTGATTGGATACGTTTTTACATTAACTCCATAGCTTACACAACGTCAACTTAAAAGAGACTCATTGATATATCAGTGAGTGCGCTTAAATCCAACATCCAACAACAACCAATCCAACAGATCCTACAATTTTTCAAAGTAGACAAATTTAGGCCAGCAGGTCTGGTCCAATAAAATAGAGTAATGTATTATAGGAAATTATTTCGATATTCTTAACGGATCATAATCTTACGTCATACACATTGGAATCAATTAATTCTGAATTCTGACAATTTCAGATAGGTTTGAATATTACGTCCTATTGGGTGGGATTGATAATTGGGATTTATTCCTATTGTTGTGAGGAATGTTATGCTTTTACATGTGAATAAACAAATCTTGAATCTTGAATCTTGAATCTAATTTGTGTCGGTAAACTTTGAAATCTTTGTGCAGGGGGGTCTGAAATTGTTTTCCTGTCGACCAAGTTAAGTTCAAGGTAACAGTTTCAGCACTGATATACAATTTGGGCCGTTTCTTTAGAATTGCTATGTTGAATATACAGGGTGGGCCGTAAGTAAGTGCACGACTTTGAACGGATGCAGCCGGGCAACGCGTTCTCGGATTTGTATGGGAGTTGATTTCCTGGATAGCCCCTGCGATTTAAAAAAAAATAGGTATCTCACCTTGACATGACCTGCCACTAATTAACGGCAAGCTGACCAATTAGCTTCAAAAACGGATTTTGTTGGGTTGGCATTGAGAAATTTTTCTTTGAAACTTTTAAAAATCGTTCAAAATGTTGTAGAGAATAAAATTCAGCCAAAACTTTTGCCCAAGGAATTATTCCGGGGTTGGAATGAGTGTCCGGATACATGTCGAAATTCTCTCATGCCAGCCCAGCAAAATCCGTTTTGAAGCTAATTGGTCCGCTTGCCGTTAGTTAGTGGCAGGTCCTATCTATTTTTAAATTGCAGGGGCTATCCAGGAAAGCAAACCCCATACAAATCTGACAACGGGTTACCCGGCCGCACCCATTCAAAGTCGTGCACTTACTCACCCATATTTCCAACTTTCTCTAAAAAAACTTCAGATTCGGGTAGAAAGAATGGGGGTTAAAACTAACGAACCACGCAGTATTGTAACTTGTATCCATAGAGAAAGTCAAAGAATGAAAGCTAACAATTTCTGAACCAGTAAAAGGTAAAAGGAAGGTGATTGTTGGGTCGGCAGACAATTCGGAGTCTCTTTTGTGTAAGAATTGTGATTGAAAAGAAGCCTGGAGGGACAGAATGGTTGGGTCGCTGTGTCCCATTCACATTCCACCCCATGGTTGACCTCCCTCAGTCGCCAAGCTGTCTGTCCCCTTTAAATTCTACAATATGACCGACCGACACGTAAAGACAGTTAATTCTTTGATACAGAAACGAACAATGCTAACAATACTTCTCCCACTTGAACGCTCTATTGTGGTCATTATTCTGAAGCAAAGTCGGACATAGGGACTGGTGTGTAGTGTCTGTAAAGCTATAAAAATATCCAAGGACAGGTACAGTTGACACTTTCCAAGATAAGATCTGGGATCCATAAATGGCATGAGAAGAATTGAATAATTAAAGGTCAATTTCTGTCAAGCCTCAAGTGTATCGACGGTGGAATGAATTCTTCGAGTAATAGCTTTCCTGGTTCAAAATACAAATCGTGCGGAAGCGCTCCAAGTATTAATACTGAAGGTCGATTGGGATAAACTCCAGTACAATTTCTACAAAATATACCAGAAATTATCTTAGTGTATAAAAGTTGGTGATAATTCGTCATGAACATTTGAATGCGGCTTGGTGAAGGTGTTTTTTCTCCTTATTTTTGAAATTATTCCCGTGGCATTGTTGCTTATTTCAATTTTTGATGAAGATTAAATTCTCTCCATTAAGCACATTATACGATTTTTATTGACTTTTTAATTGCGTGATATTCTCTAGACTAATTTAGAATTAATAGTTTTGAAAAAAATTCAAATTTAACGGATTCGATTTTATGAGCTCCTGACATTTATTGACATTCTTCTTCCAGAACTTAGGATTTGATAACAGTATTACAGTAAAGTATCTTGATAAGTCAGCAATCAATTTCTCTGGCATCTTCGTCTTCTAAAAATCTTACTATACATATAGACCTGAAACAATTAAACAAACAATTAGAAGTAGAAATTCCGTCTTCGAACTGATGATATGTATAAGTGACTCAAATGGTTCAATGACATGGTTAAATATTTAGAAATAATTTAAATTGAATCACAAAATATTTTCTTGGGTCAGCGAAATTTTCGAATTAGACAGATCTCATTGTAAGTTTGATGTGGTTCTTTTTAGGGAAACTCCATTTTAATTCTGGGGTTGGTTTTCTAAAGAAAGGAAATTGGGGAATCTGATATTCATCGAATTCGATTAACTAGAGAGAAAATTCGGTTGGAGAAAGAACATACAGTACACTCGAAGTGTATGCCAACTTGGGCTGTGAGTCGACTTATTTTTGTTATCCTTCTAGAACTTTCTATCTTTCTTACTAGCACTAACCAGACTCAATTAACTTTTTGTGTTCACTGCACAGTGAATTCCACTTTAGTATTATTTAGCTGATTTTTATTCAACAAAAGTTAGATCGTGCGGTAAATCGATCTAAAGCAAACAATACCGTTTTCTTAATTATCGCATCCACACTGAAGTTCGTTTACGCATTTGTCCCTACGGCGAATTTTGACGTACTGCATCCTTCATAGCTTTCCTCACGTTAGTGAGAAATTCACTATTGCGTAAATTTTCAAACTAATTCGATAATAGGGGTTCAGGAGAAAAGTCTCCGGATTATTTTTTCCCTGTTTACGGGGAATTGCCACTCAAAAAATTACAATAGGTGTCTTAGTGTTTGACGGATGTAGTTTGAAGAGTCAATTCGTATGGATTATTATTAAAGCAGAAAAAAGCTCATTAGTGACAGCACGAGTTATTGAGATGTGATAACAAGCAGACGAAAAAAATCCTTTCTCTATTTCCATAATTGGCATACAGAAGTGAGAAGTGAAGCAATGATACGCATCTTCATCCAAACAGTACTTCGATTCATTAAATTTTTTATATGCAAGCGTGTTTTACATATTTGGATTATTTGAAATCACATGACTATGCTGAAAACTCCTTGCGATCGTGTACAAAAATTCAAACCTATTGTAATAGGACAAAATTCGATTTACGCAGAAAGAGAAATCACAGTTTGTTTACTCCGACTTTGCGGGCAGATTGGATAGGATTACATTTGTTTTTATTAATGGAATTAAATCCATAGCTCACACAATACATTATCGAGAGATGACATTGATTCATCAGTGAGTGCAACAGATGACATAAAAACTTCCCGTCAGAAAAGGAATGTAAACTCAACTAATAAAACAATTACCAACAATTTATCTTGTTGCCCTATTTTAATTCGACGTGGTAATTCAAAATTTGCACCACCACGGCTCATCTAGAAGCTGCCACAAAAAAATGCGACATATACTTTCTGTGGATAATTTTAAGTAGGATAGAGACCTATTAGTTCCGATAAAAATAATTCAACATCTCTGATATTTCGACTGTATTCATTCATATGGAAATAATTCATCGTAATGCATCGTAATTATAACTTCAGTAATTGAAAATTTCTTGTGGTAGATTGAAGAAATAAAAGTGTGTCCTAAAATCTGCAAAAGAAGACATGCAAAACACTTTTCAATGAAGAAATTCGTGTTTGACGTAATATGTGAGGTCTGAGGTGTTATCTCGTGGAGTTGAAGACCAATGTAAACAAATCCAACCCAAACAAAGAGTTAGTTAAATTATTCATCTTCGAACTCTTGTAGCTACTGCACGACATAGCACACCGGAAATAATTCATCAACACAGTATTTCAGAAAATGTGATGCTCTCGAATCATATCCTTTGTTAGTATTTATAAAACACTCTATTTTCAAGTGAAATGAACATGTCAGAAAAATAGTTTGGGCGTTAATTTTATGTCTCGCATGAACATGAAATAAAAAAAATGAAAATTGAAAATTTATTTCAGTGATCGCAAGCGTAAGATGTAAGAACTAGCTAATTTCAGACTCATTTATAGATTGATATGCCTGTACTAGTAGGACGTTAATATTGATGACGGCACTTTACTACCTGATAATTATGTAGATGTAGTCTTACAATTCATTGGCTAAGGCACTGGAGTTTGCCATACAGTTTTATTAAACGTTGGCAAGGAATCACCACCAGGACACGACACGAGGTCAAGAATGAAGTCTGAGATTCCGATCAGATCGTGATAACTTATTGTATCTAATCTGAAATTCTGGTATCTGATAGGGATTAGCAGTATGCCCGCTTTATTGTTGTCCTTGAAAGAGAATTTGACTGTCTCAATTTCTGTAAGGCCAAATCATCGTCATTGTGATAACAGTCATAGAAAGTGTGCCTGGGATATAAAATCTGCATAAAACACTCCTGCATCGTTAAATATCCAATTACTTAGACAGAAGATGGGTGTGATTTCAATTCGCAGCTCAATTTTGACCGAAATAGAATTGGCGAGACCTGCTCTTCAGTTTGAAGTTTACATTTGGTTATAGCTTGTTGAAAAAGATGATCATTATTCAGTCTCACGTACTCGGCAACTCTAATGTTTGCAATTTTATCAGTTTTATGGGGGTGACGGTTGAATTTATCACGCCATAGTGAACGAGTCGTCGTGAAACGTAGTGTGATTAATATTACATTAAAAAATCTCTTAAACCAATAACGGGAGTGACAATCGGCAAGAAAACCGAAGGCTGTTAATTGACATTAAAAACTAGATATTCATTTGTTATTCATTTCTAACATTTCGCAGCGAATCTAACATGGAATCACAATTCCAACAATACACACATACAATATTATTCGACTTCTCGCAATATATTTTTAACTATCTTTGAAAATAAAACATAAAAACGTCATAACCTTTAACGGGCAGAGAGGACCGTTTTGACCAAACTTTTGCGGTGTCGGAGGAACGGCGAAAGTTTGGTCAAAACTTT
>JAQFYE010002340.1:0-18393 GCA_034694305.1 Protaphorura glebata | reverse complement strand
TTCAATGTATTTGACTTGCTGCACAGTAAGTAGAGAAAAGTGCAGAGTTTGCAATAAACAAAGTCGACTCTTTGAAACATTCAATTCTCAGGAAGCTACGCTTCGTGTATTGCAATTCTCAAGCTTATTCAACCCTAAGATGGTTTCATCTTTTATTAGCTAATTATCCTAATGTGTGCATACGCACAACACGTCATTTTATGTGATCTGATCTGTGTCTGTCTCATTCAATTTTCAAATTCGCAAACATCAGCACTTTTTCGCTCTCATTCTCACTCATTCAGTCTTAGAGAAATCCCTAACTATGTTGTAATTGTTGACACTTGCAAAAAAAATACTCTCCATTAATACAGTAAATCCTTCCCTGAAAAGTCACGTACAAATGAGCTTAATTTTTATGGCCCCATTCCTCCTTTTTCCTTTTCCTTTTGTGCTACTATTTTTGTAATGAATGAGGATGAGTTGGATAGAATTACAAAAACAAAGGACAAATCGACAATGACAAAGCAAACGAACCTTTCTTTTTGAGAAAATCCAATCTTGCGGTTAAGTCCTCCATGGTGTTCGTTGAGTCACCACAAGCACAAGCTGGTAAGCCGAGGACAACACATTTTCGATGAGCTATGTAACCGCATTCTACAAAAATTAGAATTACAAAATATGTATAAAATTATGAATGAATGAAAGATATTTTTAAGTCTCTTTTGAAACAATGAGAGAGATAAAAAATACTCAAAGCCAGGGTACCAATAATTTGGTATGTAAATAAATATTACAAATATTGAATAGTTTATTGACTCGCCCTTGGCTGACTGGCACTCAGGGATTTTAATCACTTAGTCATCACCCTCGTAAAACTCTCACAATAATTTCGATTTTTGTTAAAAGGACAGAGCAGAGGCAATAACCTCATTATCACCTGCTATTATTAGTAACAACTACAATCTACAAAACATTCAATGAATAACGATTTAAATGTAACATCAAAACGTAGGCTAAACTAGTCTTTATCAGTCGACAAATGAGACGACCGGAACTGGACGAATATGACAATTAACAATGACAATGATTATCAATTGTACCAGATTTATCGCTAATAAATTATCCTTTCATCGTTTTTTTCATTTGTTCTGAAATGAGGATTAATCTAATTTAATTATGAAATTCAAACGTTTCATTCATACTGTAAGATTAGTTTTTTAAAAAAAAATTCAGACATATTCTTTGAATAGTTAATTTAGTCATACACGCACTGACAGTGAATTTGAAAGATTTGCTTATAATGTCAGACTCTGATTTCCACAACTTTACATAGTTTCATTCGTCTCCTTCCGCGTCGAAGTTGATTTTAACAAACTAGAGTTGTTTGCAGAACTATTCCCTAGCTCAAAGGCATATATGAAATTGCTTCAAATATTTTTAAGAAATAGGGTTGGTAGAAACATAAACACATTATGAAAACCAAAGGATTCGACAGCCTTTTAAGCGCGTTTCACAAGCGCTTCTACAAAAACAAAAATAGGTTCTTTGATTGCAGTAGCATTAAAAAGTACGAAATTATCCTTCCTGGAAGATTTAACCGAGACAGTCAGATTATCAGAGACTTGCTGTATATTGTACACTTACACGTTATTGTCCGCCATATCATACGGAAGCGGAAATACTACTTACTACTACTACGACAGACACAAGACAAACGAATAAATTCTTGAAAGCTTCCCACTTCTAAGAAATACGATAAGCCAGTCAGATGAATACAAAATATGAAATAATTATCTTACTTTGGCACATTAGACCTTGATGGAATATTCCACGAAGTGCCCCTTGACAATGGTCACAATTGGTAGGTCGCGAGAAAGTTATTTGGGTAAATTGATGGTCATTTGCTGTGAAGATATTTCCTTGGTCAAGTCTATCCTTCAGCTGATCTCTTGGGGAAACTTTGCCCTTCTCTGACCCTCCATTGTCCTCAGAATCTGCTTCTCGGTTTCGTAACTCATCCACACAATTTATCAAAGCTTGTTGCTCAAAGTCATCGTGAATCCCAAGACCCTGGAAATAAACAATAGAAACAACGATATTAATAAATTAGCCTTAACGCAGATCCAGAAATCGCAGAAGTAAAACATAATTTAAGGGAACCCCACACCATGTCCACCGAGGGGTCAAACTTTTAGCATGGCGAAACTTAAGGACTGCATCAAATTCAAATTGGAGGTAGTGACCAATTTGCAATAAACGTCAGATTTACAAAAACTCCACCGGTTTAGTAGTCGAAACTTATCTTATGGGGAACAAAAGTTTCGAATATCTGTATAATGCATTCGAATTCGATGTTCCATTCTGACAATCGCTTTTCCGTAAATTATAAAATACTGTGCGTTTCCTGCTTTTAATAAAGAACTAATCGTTTCTAACAATTACGAATTTTCTTTATTGGCCTCAGTTTTTTCGTAAAATGTAGATTTAGACCCTCCTATTTAAAAAATATATCGCTCCTAAGACTTTCTCAAGAAATCCTCACCTTGGTCTTCAGTTTCAATATTCTGAAAGGCAGGAGGAGGTTGTTGAGTAACTCGAAGAACGACATTTGGACTAAAGATGTAGAAGACGAATGACTGAAAATATAGCCAATCTTTTTTTCTATAAAACTAAGATATGGTTCGATAAACTAGCACTGTCGAATATGATACGCACGAACCGGAACCTAATCAAGGAATAAAATCACGAAATCAAACGTTGTCCGAACTAATAACTTACCGGTTCGTCTGTCTGATTCGGAATGGAAGTTATGACTACAAATCCTGTTTGAACTCGTTATAGTACAAAGCAAACGATGACTCTTGTTCCATTTCTAAAGATCCCAATCAGCCGCTCACTCAGAGCTTGTTTTATTTTTTTATCAAAATAAATGGGCTAGTCAATAACAAAATAGTATGAAATGGCCTTGATGTTTTTAGAAGAAACAGTCAAAGGGAACCACCCAAATGGAATCGAGCCAATTTTTGTCGAGTAGTATCGTAACCATGTCATGCCGGTAAAACGTGCCGAAATAAATACTCAGCTTCAAAACAAGAAATACCATCCTTGCCTCTTGTATCGACCTCTGCACGAACTTCAACTTTTAAAATGTTGAGGAAGGCCCAAAAGAAGTATCGGTTTCACAGGACCATGTATGAAAATATTAACGTTGTTTTCGAATACCGAAAAGTTCATATTTCAGGGTGACTGGTGAGTCAAGGGGTGTTTACTAAGTAATTTGGAAACAATGACGCTGCTCAAGAAGTACTCGTCGTCAGTCAACTTAGCAATAAGAACTCGGTTCTGGAAATGTGCTTCAAAATTGGTGTCGTAGTTGGCCAATTGCCAATTAGTTAATTATCAGTATTCTCGAAACTTTCAAAAATGGTCATAAAGTCTGAAATTAAGATTTGGCTGAGCTCTCCTGTGAATCTGCTACAATTACAATTTGAGGCCAGGATGCTTATTCAACCCCAAAAACTTTATGATCCACAGCTGATTCAAGGGAATGCCAAAACTTATTCACCACGATGCAATGCCATGGTTGTAAAAATTTCTGGTTCCGATTTTTAAGTCGGTCAAAGGCCCTAGTGCAATGAAGGAGCAATGAACCGTCCCAGTATTCCTATATTCTGACAACTAATTTTTTTTTACAAATGTGACACTATACTCATCGTATCCGAAATCAATACCCGTAAGAAAGAATGCGATCGTTATACCTATGTAGGATGGCCAATGGCCAAAACTCAAGTCAATGAACTTGTTCTGTCCAGCAAAATGGGTTACCAAGGCTGGACACACATATGAAGCAATTTAATTAACCTAGCTCGTGAATTAGTTCAATGACCTGATTATGTCATTCATTGACGAATCAGTACACAATGGTGCGTATTATAGCGTACGACAAGTGCTCTCCAATAGTACTTCATTCATCCAATTATTCATTCATGAATGCAAGAATGTTCACCTCAACAGTAGTGTGTACCCACGCACACACGCCAATTTGTGAATGAATGCGTATTTGCCAAGGTAGAAGCAGAATCTTGAATGGAATCCAAGAACAGAAGGAAAGACTGAATGAATGGAAACAAATCTACAATTCCAATTTTCCTCTCTCGAAGCGATGCAATACAATTTTTTCGTAAAGCGTTATTCCAGTCCAATTAATGAAAATACCGATTTCAAAATAAAAAAAAAAAGATATTCAATATTACGGTATTTTTGAACGCAGAATTTCTACCATATGATGCTTCTGGAAAACAAGAAAATCTGCATTCTCAAAAAAAGCTCGAACACCCCACCAAAAATGTGCCATTGAGACCGAAAAGTACCTTGAAAATATGCGGGACTGAAAATAAAATCAGTTAATTTCTAATCCTACGATATTCTAGATTTATAAAAATTAAAATGAACGAAGCCTGTTCCCTTTGTCCATTGCCACGCGAGGTTGTGTGTTTAGTTGTGTAAAGTAGCCATATTCTGTTTCCCATTCGCAAACATAAATATTTAATTTAACCTAACCTCGATTACTGTATTAACCCCATTTTTCATTCTGGAAAAGTTAAACAAGGAAGGAGGAATGATTTACAATAACGTTAAATAAAACAAACATTGAAAGAGATAGAAGGTGCGATGTTTCACCGGTTAATTACGTAAATCATGTCAACAAAACTACAACCGTGATTTCACTTTGTGTACAGTTTTAAAATTTTCAAAGCAAAGTATTGCGTAATATTTGTCTATATTTACCGCCAGTAGTTAAGTTTATAATTTTATAAACATGAATATACAGATTTAGCAGTTTTAGTGTATCCAATGCGATTTTCTAGTTCTCGAAACCATATGCATGTGATCATGAAATGTAAGAAATGAAATGAAGTTCCAAAATCCAAAAATTGAGCAAAACCGAAAATCGGTCACCCGTCAGTGGGAATGAAAATGTAATGCTAACTAATTGGTCATAAACTATTATTGACCTTACATTGGCTATTATTGACCAACAAACAATGACCCGGCAATTTCCCCACGTGTACAAAAATAATGTGCCGATTATCAGTCGCGATACCAATATTATTTTGAATTAATATTTATTTTTCTATACATAGTGAACCAGATTTTGCAAAATAAACCGCCTCTTCAAACAGAAACGATTTACACATGTCATATAAATATTGCCATTACAAATAAGTTTGATGTACGAAAAATGAAAGTTAATTGTTAATGAACACACGCTAGAAAAAACTGAACTTTATATTTTTTGGGCAGAAATATGACTAAATTTTATATTTTGACAAATTATTTTATTTTGTCTTGACGGAATGATCTACTGTTATTGCCAGACATCGCCAAAAATAGCGCAAACGGACAAAAATTTTAAAATTCCCGCACGCCTAATTTCATTTCCAAAAAATGACGACATAATTCTACCAAAGTTTTTCTAACTTACCGGTACCCGTGCACGTGGTGATTGGTCAGTAGTACTGGCAGTAGTGGCAGTAGTATTTGCCCTAATTGCTGAAATTCTCTTCCTGGCAGCAGCAATAATAATTGGCTCACTCGTGTAAGAATTACTCCGAGCACGTGCATGTGGTTGTGTAGTAATATTCAACGAATTACTGTTATTTTCCTCTGACCCTGACCTTGACGGAGTATCCCTTCTCGGAATTTCTTGGCGGTCACGGTCACTATCACTGCTCTCACTACTCCCCAATGTAGAATAACTGGAAGTACGACGGAACCTGGTCAATGGGCCACGACCATTTCCAAACCCGGAGAAAAATGTTTCAAGTTTCTCACGAATTGCTCCCATTTTTAATTAATTATTTTGAAATCACTGAAAAATTGTCCAGTATTGTAACTGGTTTCTGTCTATTTTGCATGTGCTTTTGACTTCTATTCGAAACAACACGTTCACTCTTCCGCTGTCAACTGATAAATGACAAGTGAGTCGGCCGAACGTACAGAATAAGACCCGGGCTGATTGCCCATGCCGGCCTATATGCCATTCATTCATACGAAACCCCAACCTACTAGTTTTTTTTCTAACGCTTCTAGATATTCTAGAATGCACAATTATCTTTCTTGAGCACTTTTAAACCCCTAGGATTCTATTATTCTAATGCCTTCTAGTTTCTAGCTACACAGACACTGCGACCACGTGTGTCCAGAGTTCCGGAAATGAGATGTATAAAAAACACTTCCAGTTTGTTCTAACGATTCTTGGACAAAATTCTGGGAAGTTAATTTTCGCAAAATTCTTCTAGAGCTGGAGAAGGGGCTCTTCTAGTTTTCCTTGGACATTTTGAAGCCTCTACAATTGACCTCGAGTTTTAGATTTCTACACTCGGATTTTTCTGGTCTGAACGTTTCTGGCGTTCTAGAAGTGCACGGACCACGTGGGCTTCCGGAGATGAGATTATACAGGCAAGGCAAATGTGTCAATTTCATTCATTGATACATCCTGGGAAGGATATTCTTCTATTTTAAGCCTTTTTCCAGTTTAAAGTGTATACTAATTTGGTTTTAACAATTAAATCGAATCATTTTCGTTCCTGTGTATCCTGTCACTTGACTTAATTGCCCTTTCGCATCAATATTTGACCATTTTCTTCAATCGTATCACCTTTGGAGTGTTTCCTGTCACTTGATTCGATTGTTAAACTTTGTGCAGGTAATAAAGTGTTAAATTTGAATGGATTTTGATGACGACAATTGACAATCACTAATCACTCACACGCAGTAAAGTCAACGTTTTCAACAATCAGTTTCTTAATAAAACTCCATTATTGCTGTTCCCTCTCCACTTGCACGTGTGTGGACAAGTTCAAGCAGAAATTATTTGTCATTCATTGCACGATACGATTCTACTTTCAAGACTTGAAAGATTTTAATATAGGAATCGAAATTGACAAAAACTGATAATTAGTACTTTTGAAAAGTCTTATGCTGACTGCACTGAATTTTATGACTTGGAGCAGTGACGACTTTGACTGCTGATTTGATTTTGATAATTGACTTCCTTATTGCATGTTAGGATTTGGATAAATAAACAATGACACTAGTGCTGAGGTCACAGTCACAAGTTCTCTCGAGAACTTTTAATCCTTTCCTTCTGAGTATCAATAACCGCAAACCCACGCCAGACCGGATGACAAACTCCCGATTTGGATTTTATTCTGTTCTGTACACACAGACTTTCATAAGAAACGTTTTCGTGACGATTTCGTTTTAAAGAGTTGAAAAAATGTTCTTATTCCAATTGTCTTTACATGCGATCACACAACATGCTTCTAATTTGACCACTTGTAGTTCCACCATCATACTGATGAATAAAAGTTGTGGTCTAGCGTATTCTATTTCTAGTTTTCTAACGTAGTATAGTTTGTCTGGCAATTGCATTTATGCATGAGTAATTGACCGCCAAGAACCCGAGACCGGATATCTGACTGACCCAGTACGGTGTCATGCCATATAACATGCAATGGACTGGACTGACGCCCACGTAGCCCAGAACTCAAAAATAACTAATCAATGAATTCCTTTCTTTTCAGTCATTCTCATATTGTGATATGTATTTCTACGAAGGACCCTTAAGGAGTAAGGACCACAAAATGAGTCTAATCGTGAAAGAGTTGTTGAACTTTCTTGTCCCAAGTGCGTAGACACAAGCACAATGCTCTTGTAGTCACTGAAAAATGTTGATCTCTAAATCCCTAGACTGCATGGAATTGCTAATGTACAATGTGTATGGGAAGAAAATGATGGGGCGCCGTGACCTATTCAAGACGTAGACTGACTGGGACATGGCGCCATGACCTCCAGCAATTATGTCTAAGTATCCCATCTTGTACAAGGTGATCTTTTTACCTATGCGAACATTACAAAAAAATATTGGGGGTTCAGAAATTCACAATCTCTACCAAAACCTTATTAGTCATAATTTAAAAGGAAAAATTAGATAATTTCTTAACACGACTTTACAGTCCAAAACCCTAAAATTTATTTTGTGGCCCTTTACATAAGTAATTTTTATTTTAGAAATTAATTCCATGGTGGTATTGTTTTAGCAAACGGAAAATTGTCACTGTAAATTCTTGTACTGCTACAGTACAAATGAGAGGTCAAGGTAAATGGGCGATGAATTATTCGCAGGTTGTGAAATTTATAAATTTCTTATGATTATGGTAATGGTGATGGTTGACCGTGACCTCAAAAGTTCAGGTGAAAATGTATTATATTTTATTGCATGACGAAAGTCCATCACGCAATACGTACGCCCGGAAAAGTGAGAACGAATTCTCTTTAAATAATTTAACATTTCCTCTTCAAACTGTTAAATAATTGAAAACATCCAGTGCGAAGCTCAGACCGAAAGTGCTGTGTCAGAAATGAAATTATTCGATAACAAAAACGTATGTTTTGCAACAGATCTGGAGCTAAAAATCCAATGAATTTTATTTCCTTCAGCATTTGATTTTCTGTAACTTTCACTCCTTAAAAAACTGTCATTGTTAAAGATTTATTCCGTGCCTGGGTCTTGGTCGAGTTCTCTTGTTTGTAAATTCTTCATTTATTCTGTGCTTGAATTTATGTTTGCATTGAAACTGTGCTACTGTGTTATGTTTGTGTTTTATTTCACACATGCATGTGAAAAAATCGAATTAGTAAACCAAAAAAATGTCTCCTCTGCCGAGGGCATTTGAAAATGCAATTTCTTATTCCGGAAACTCAGGACACTAGCCAAGTTAAATTTTGTCCTAGTGATGAAAAAATAGCCTGGAAAGCAAGCGAAAGCAACTAGTTTTTTCTTGTCACACCCGTTAACAAAATATTGGCAAATCGCCCGGTTCAGTTCTGTGTTTAAATTAAAACCAGACACGCACGCACACGTAAGCAACCCGGGATTTTCCGGGAAATGCATGTCATCCATTTATTAGAAAAGACCAGGATATTTTTGAGTGAATTATTCAGAGCAGACCAAAAAATTCGGAAAAAATATGACATGATAGGATTGTAGGACAATCCTCAGTGATTCTTCCTTGGATCATTTCAGGATCAGCGATTTTAAGATACATATCGGATAAGATATTATATGGTATTTAATACGACCTGCCGGAATCTTCGTCCTGACATGATACAGGATCAAATTCAAATTAAGTGTTCGTCAAATATCTCAATAAACATATGCACCAGTTGAATCTGTTTCAGATTCCTCTTCTCAAATATCAGATATCGAATCAAATTGAAATACATACTTAGGTATATGTATTTTGTCAGATATCAGATCCGGCCCTTCCGAAAAAATTTAAGACACCTCGACTCAGATGATCACATCAGATTCTCACGAGTGTAGAATTTCTGAATTGATCAAGGCTGAGGTATTTGAGACAAAATAATTGTATATATTAGAATCAAATCACACCCATTTTGCCAAGAAAAGATAAACAAATACGTGATCTGGTTAGAACCTAAAGTAAACGTTTGAAATTCAGAAGAGCAAGGAATTGGACTACGATGTTCAAAATATCTGCATGCGATATCCTTTGCATCTTGAGCACGTGCTTTTCGTGTGTGTACTCATGTCTCAAATTAGAGTAACTATAAAATTATGAACATGATTTTGTTTACGTTCATCGGCGAATACAAACACAAATTCAATGCTAATTTTGATTTGTGTATTGTATTCTGATGAGGGTTCCGTCATTACTTGCTATTGTGACTTTCGCCGAATATGATTACATACAAAATAAAAGTTGGCCGATTTTTAGCACGGCAAATAATATTGGCGTCGAAATGAAAATGTAAACTGCTGTGTAGCAGACAAGTGACAATTGACAAGTTGACAGAGGAAATTAATTTCTTGCGACTGTAGAATAGTTACGTTTAAAAATTAGAAGTTGTAAGAGGGGATTAAGTAAATATTTTTAAATATCCCATCCTTCTTTTCCCTTTTACTATTATCTTTCTCTTTCGCCGGCCTATTCTAGAATATTCCATGGTCAGTCTAAATCTATATTGTCAACTTTATAATCTTTTTGACTCAACCGCAATAGTAAAGTCAACACCGTGGTTCATAACTCCAGCTCCGCAGACATGCAATTTATAAGCAATTCTAACTACAATTTCTTATATGATAATGGCCTAGAATTTTTTAATCGCAGCTGTATTAATTTTGTAGATAATTTATATCCGTGTTCATTTTTATCAGAAGAATTCAAACATAAGAAGTGCCTGGGGAAGGGCGAATTCTTATGAATCACCCTGTAATCATTAATTTCTAGTAAACTGGAAGTATTAAGCACGGCGACGCGACAGTTTGACTTTATCGGCGCCTTAAGGAATGTGTGAATGCGTAGAAATTGACAAGGATTACTCAATCCCATTGTTCTGCCAATGCGAAATGTCATGAAAAGACGGAAATCGAAATTAAATCCTGAACACACTATAAAGCAGATCAGAGTAGAATTAAATTGAAAAAAAGAACGGATTTATTCCAATTTCACAACTGGTTCAAATTACATTGGATTATAAAGACATTGAATTGAATTCATCGTGCCGTCGCATATTTTAAACCCTGGCTTCAAATTAAAACGTCGTGTTAATTCAAAGAACTTGTTATGTGATATACTCATATACTGAAGTCAGCAAATTTTTATTTTGGCAACCATAACTTATATTAAGGATTTAATTTTATCGTTTGGCCACCATTCGAGTTTAAAATTATTTTTTCAACACTTAATAAAATTAGTCCAGATGGGAATGACTCTCGTAAAGCATTACACAATTATTTTGCGTTTTGCTTACCTTGCTGTTTCTCCTTAACACGGAGGTCAAAAGCGATAAGACAGCGGTGTCTTAACGAAGGATATTTTATCGCCACCCTACCGATTACGATTAGTTACATCAATTCTGGATTCGGATTGAGTTTATAAAAGTAATTTATTAATGAAAGGTCGATCCCTTAGTCGCACATGTGTGTTAGTTTTTCCGGAGTAATTCTTGCTAGGAGGGGTATCATGCCTGGTCAAAATAGATCCATTCTGTACAAGTACTACTGACTGATGTAAGTTAGTGGGTGTATCAGTGATTGATACACAGGTGATATCACCAAAGAAAATAAATGTGCATGACCTCACAAAAAGTGCGACGGAATATCGTTCAGGTTCAAGGTTGTGTGTGTGTGTGTGTTGTTAGAAAATTCATTTTGATAATATTTTGGTTCAATAACATAAGGAGAGATGCGTGTGTCTGGTGACCAATGATATGATGGGTTATTGCCCGCAAAGGAGTCGGTCAATTAAATAGACATTGACCATCGTCTACGGCACACCATATGTCAGGTAAGCCAATAACTGATAAGAGATGCGTTTTATTCTATCAATCCCGGATCGGGTTCAATCTTCTCGAGACAAAACAAACATCCACTGAGTCATTCTCAAGGAAGACTCATGAGGCGTTCAAAATATGTATATGGCAGTTTTCCAAATTGTTTTTTTAATCCGTGAAATTAAAGCTAAGTGTTGTTGACCTCAAGAACTTTAATTGTATGAAGGCCACGACTGAAAATCAACTTTGTCGTTCCACCAAGTAATGAAGACCAAGTATCTCTTCACCCCACGAATTCTTGTCCATCATGACTAATATAACTACTAAATTCAGTCAACTTGTAAACTTATCGTGCCTTCGCGTTTATGAACCCGGCTTGTTAGTAGAGTATGCGATAATTGATAATCATTCGAAAAAGACGTCAAATGTACAGAATAAATTAAAGTTGAAATTGTATCTCACGTTGAGTCGACCGTGGGTGAATTTAATATCACTGTAAATGCCGAAGGGATTAGATTTTGGTTCAGTATTTAAGAAGCCGAATATCGCGAATTCTAAAAACAGAACGATTTTGTAAGAGAAAAGTGCAAATTATTATTTAATTTTGGAAAATAAATCTGCGTAGCAGCGATCGTTAGGGGGACTACCAGTTTTAATTAGTATGTACTTTAATTTAGAGCCTAAAAAAGTTTTGATTGAGAAAAACCAACATATAAACTCGGTTTTCAATAAAATTCCCCATAAGAAAATTAATGTCAATGGAGTTGAGTCCAGAAAGTTGAAAATATGTACCTGTTTTGATTTTTGAAACTCAAAGTCAACACATATTTCAATAAAATGTGAATGAACAAATAAGTTCATCTGATTTAGCTTATGAAACCTTAGTGGACCACGACTGACTCATTAATATGTATTCTATACTCGAGAATCTACCAGGTAGGTCATTCCTCGTATGACACTTTGAATTCGTCGTGCTATGAAGAATCCGTCAGTCATAAACATTTTCAATAGAAAATGTAGTTTTGATTTCCAGTAATCAGACAGAAGAATTTCTATATCTCTTGTTTCCTTCACATACCTTGAAGCTTAAGGGTTTTGACCTCTTATACAGGAACAAAGAAGTGCGCATTAAGAGTGCACGAATGGAAGAAATGAATGGGTCTCAGAACAAATTCGAACCCTCTATTATCAGTCATCAAAATTCCAACGCTTAATTCTTTGATATCGACGTGATGCACTGGAATGCAATTCAATGCTTCACTGGATACGATGACAATGGTAACCTCCCATTCAATTAATTCCTTAATGCAATTTGAACAAATTCGAAAGGTCATTCACAAATTCAATTTCCTTCCCCACATTCCTAAACCATCATAAGTTCTAAAGGATTAAGAACTTAAAATTCTTTCTAATTATTTAATCCCTTCTGAAATTGACCGGGAACGCCGTATCGGCGCCAGTTGTTCCGGTAAGAAGTATTAGCATAATAAAATCCAGGGATTTTCCAAAGATAAGTCGATGCCCGAAACTACCGAAACTTCCGATAATTTTTGATAAAATTGTATTAATTCACATACTTCTAAAAGTTGAGTGTTGAGGTTGAGGAGTTGTTCTCCATTTATTTCTCTTTGGATAAATCTATCGGCAAAATCCCATAAATTGGTTGCTGCCATCCATTCAGAGACTATCCTTGGACTCCAATCCTTCACTCTCTGCAAATCAATTAAAATGAAATGACAGGTGAGTAATTAATTAGAACAGACCGGCAGACGGATCGAGTGATTTGTAAATTGCGTGCGTCAATGAAAATCTAGACTTATATATCGCCATGCACTAACACTAATTGCTATTACTTTCATGATTTGATTTGAAGCATAACACGAGTACTCCTTTTGGAATTATAAATGCGAGACCAGTGCAAAAATCTAAAAATAATTCTGGGCAGACAATTTTAATGATTCCACTGGACTGTGAATGTTGTCAATAACATGACATGAGTTATTATTTTGTTTGAAAAGCTTGCTTGCTTGCATTTTATTAATCGGGTCATTAATATAATTAAACTAGGGTGAATAGGGTCATCACAGTGGTCAGGAGTTATCAATATCAGTGTCTATCCACCACCCTGGAATTCTAAATCTATTCCTTTTTAACCTGACCGGAGGGAAAATCTAAACTAAACATTAATTATTAAAAGTTCCGGGCTAGAAAGTGTGAAATTAATTACGGAATCTACTAATCAATTTTATCTGGTATTAAATTTTAACATTTTTGGGAAAAAATGTCTGCTTGCATGCGTACTATTGTTAATGCGCAATTTTTCAAAATTTTGATTATATCTGTTTCCACGATTTTGCCTAAATGTAGTCAATAAGGTTTGATTTTCTTCTGGGTGTTGATTTTTTATAACTTACGACATTTCTCGAAGATGTGAAAGAAGCAGCTGAAGAATAAAAACTGCAAGCCTCGATGGAAGCAATGTCGGGGCTACAAATTTCATTGTCATCTGGGAGGTCATTGGTCAAGACACGATGAAGACGGCGATTAAGTCGACTGGCCGATGCTGAACTTGAGGTCGAAGGAATAAATGAGGGCAATAATGTGTAGACGGAAAGACAATCTGTGTGAAAACATTTTTGGCAATCTGTAAATAATAATAATAAACATAATAATTATTCATGTAAATCTACATTCATAATTATTAATTACTAGTAAAAATAATTTTCACTAATAATGTCGTTCGTGACGGCAAATACTACATCCTCTGTATAATAGTTGTTACAAATTAAAAAGTTCACTGTAACATAACGTGTTAGTGTGAGAAATTCGCACCTAAATGTAGAATTTTATTGCACTTATTCTTACAATTAAGATTTATTAAGCGGGATAATTATGAGAGAGTTAACACGTGTGAATTGATATTATACGAGTACCATTTATTGTAACAACGGGAAAGGAAAAAATGTGAAGAGTTTTAACTTAAAAATCGAATGTATTTATGCAATAGTGCATAATAATTAAATGGGAAAAACTGCTCCAACCTTCACGTTGGATTTCCTAACATTATGACGGTTAGGGAATAATGCGGAGGTCACTGACTACATGTGATTGCGAAATTTCTCTAAAAAAAGCAAACTCATGAATATCATTAAAGTGCAGATGGATGTGTAGTCGAAGTTATACAACATATTTAGATTTATAACAATCGGTTAAAAAAATACCTTCGCATTTCTGACCAATCATTCCGCTTCCCCATATGAAGTCATTACCTGTAAATAATAAATGGGAAAATTAAGGATTTTCGTCTTACTTTTTGCAGAAAATGTACAAAATTATGTGGGATACTCACAGAAATGACAGATGATTGGGGTTGAGAAGAAAGTGTCACACAATTGGTGGGGTTTGACCTCTTCCAAAATTGTTTTCTCCCGTACAGAACCCATGAAATATTTGCTGGTATTTTGTCCCTCGCCCGGAGATCCTATGTAACCCGAGTCATCCCCACGGGCTCGTTTCATCAAGTCTGAGAATTTGGACAAAAACACAAATTTAATTACTTTCTTTGAAATCAAGTCGAGTGCAAATATACATCAAACGAATTCAAAATCGAATCTACGACGAAGTTACTGCTCTCCTTTATTGCTTTTCACGACTAGACTGTACAACACTAGGGCAAACCACAAGGGAAATTAGTAATATGAGATGAGTCTACCTGATTTTCAAAGTTTCAATGGCTTCCGGGGAAAATTTGAGAGAAACTTGAGGCAGAGAAAACACGAAACAACACTTCATCGAACGAAGTCAAAATAATCAACTGGAATGCAATTACTAAACGTGTAGCTTTTAGTTATAGCAAAATGAGTACAAATTGCAATTACTGCCACGCAAATTCTTACAAGGTAAGTTCACAGGGTGATAAGCGTCGGTCACATTAATTGCCCTGTAACAAATTTCATCACCAGATAAAATTCGATCAAAAACTTTCTATCCATGCCTCCCCGGAATTTTTGGAGAAAGCTATCAATACACCGTTTGAACAATTCGAGAATGCATTCATGAAAAATGTCGATTAGGGTATTGATTTAAATTCCAAACACGTTCTCGCAATGCGGCATAAGAAATAAATTGTAGTACTTTCCTACTTGAGCTTCATATTCAAGACCAGGACACTAGAATAGACATTATTCTGAATATTTTAGAACTTTAATTTTACATTCAAAATGTGTTCCTTGTTTGTAGTCAGTTCGTCTTAGAATTTTCCACGAGCTGCTCTGATGTTATCCTGGAGAAAACTTCCAGCAAATCCTTGAACCAAAAATAGTGACTAGACTTGCGACGAGAAATTGGGAATGAAAATCAGATCAAGTGCAAATAAACTTGAAATGCTTCCAGAATCCCACTACGAATTTATTAACATTTGTAGCACGATAAAACTACAATAAAGTGAATTCGCAATCAGAAAGACGACGAGACGATGTTGATGGCCGTGACGGTCGAACTTGAGTCTAAGTCTGCGAGTTTTGCATTTATTGATACTTGCTGGAGAAAATTGCAAAACTGGAGTCCCGGACGAACTCGCGACTAGCGACTAAACGACTGGAAGGCACGAACGTGTTTTGTGTGGGTGAATTTTTATTTGCAAAACTATTAATGAAAATGTAACTGGATAGCACTCTAACGCTCAGACAACTCCATGTGTACTCAGGGCCAAAGTAATAAATGCCAAGGTAAACTTTAACCAGACGTTATGTACCATGTCGATTTTTTTTAATCAAGGTAACAGCCACAGTCACAGCAGTGGCACTAGTGCTGGATTTATAAACACATACATAAAATGGATGAAAAATTATGACTGGATGAATTTAATTCACAGTCATGTGCGAAATATTGAGAGTCCGTCCTGTCCTACACACCATTTCAATACTTGACCGATAAGCCTTCTTTTTTTTTACTGTCATTGACATCTGAGAATGGAAGGGAAAAATGCAATGTGATTAATTAGAATTAGGAATGGCGAACCCACAGACAGACAAATTTTTTAGTTTAATCTGATAGGGGTGATGGAAATTTTACGGTCAATTAATTGTATTTACAAGGTGTTTCATAACTATTGTCCTGTCCCACCTAATACCAAAACCTCGAGGATGCCAGGAAAAATTCAGACATTAAATCAAATAGTGCTTTCTTGCAAATGCCGTAATCCACAAACACACTCACAAAATTCACATGTAATAAATAATAATTAATATAATAATTATTACTTCGAATGAAATGTTTGGACTTTTTCTAAAATTGTACTGCCAAAATAGTCGTAATTATGAACAGAAAAAGTCAGATGTACATCCAGTCGTGAATTTTGTCCGACTTAACGCAATTCGACAATTAAAACCGAGTCTCCAATTGAGTCCGGATATCTACTCCATGCACGTTTAAGGAGAAAATAAAGAACGCAACTGACCTGTAGGATTTTGCAATACAACCTCGGGATTCTATAGGAGAGTTTACGGTTTCTAGCAATTAGAGTCGCCAATTTTACAGACGTCCGTTTGAAGTAGACCCTCACTCCCATTCTAATTTAATTATACCTCAGCCTTCCTGTTCCATTACATAAGCTCTTTTAATTACAGACCACTTTCTTCGCAAAATGTATATATCGGTTCTATTCTAAAAACTTCAACTTGACTTGTGGGGATTCAATGAATAGTTACGAACCACCCCGCGCATAATATCAGAATAGATGATGGCTGCTTTATGAGGTCAAACTTGCAGGGTGATTGACCTCTATTGTCCTTTTGTCTAAGGCTTTCTCTGCTCTGAGAAATCAAAGAGTGCAATCTAAGCTCTCGTTTTTTAATCCTAAATGTTACAGAAATGTACAAAAATCACTTTTTAACTGTGTTTGGGATTTTACAAGAAATTATTAGGCTCATTTTTCTGAGTTCTAACAGTGATATCGTCTAATTTATTTATTTCAAATCTCCTTGGTTAAAATGTCCCACATTTCATTGGCCATAAAAGCTACAATCTCAAAAATGTTTTTCACGATTACAAAATTAAAGCCGAAACGACAAAGATATTAGGATTACAATAACTTATTAGTGGATCATTTTCGCTTGTGTACGTCCTTACATTTGTAGCTAAATGAATCAGTGGTCCACGTTAGTAGCGTTTATGCTGTATAATCGTAAGTTCCGTTATAACTCAACCACAACAGAGGAAAATAAAATACAATCATGAATTTATATTGAAGAAAAAACAACCAAAATCGTTCCCTCAGTGTCTTGTATTATAATTTTACAACTATTCAGACCACATAAAATAAAAGAGTAGATTTTTTTATTGTATATTTTTCTAAATACACATTACGCTCAAATCATGTTTCAAATGTTTGGTTTTGATTAGATTATTAGTATTCAATTGACAGTGAAGTGCAATTCTTCCTGCATTTGCTCTTATCTGAATTCTAATACTGCACTCAGACATGGGGAAGAATTTGTATATTCATTCTAATTCAGGCAAGGTTTATGGAAATATGAAAACCTCAAAAAATGCGAAAAACGAAATATTTTCAAAATTTTGGTAAAGTACGACTACCTGAAACGACTAGGTATCCGTCAATACCCTGTGTGTATAAAATTTTATACATATGTCTGTGAGGGTTAAAAATCATAACTCTCATACAAATTGCCACCCTGCTTTGAATTATAAATATTAAAATGAAATTAATGGCCATTATCAATAAAAAGCTCCAGAGCATTATTTCGAGCCCACAGGTAAGTTGCGGTTTCAGAACAGAAATAAATTCAACGTCAATGAACAGCCTTGTGACAATTTATAATCGAGTTCCGCTCTTCTAGTCCTTTAACTACGCCGCCTGAGACAGGTAATCAATGAGAATTAATAACTAAAACCTCAAAGTCTTCCTGTGATCCTCGATAGTTCAGTCTAAAGTGCATGAATACAAACGAGTCTCTGGACAACGATAATTCCATTTACCAACCAAAAAGCGAGGAATCAAATTTCGTGAGATTTTAGTGGTCGACTTAA
>JAQFYE010002339.1:0-18394 GCA_034694305.1 Protaphorura glebata | reverse complement strand
AATCGATGGCGTTACTCAATGGTCCGTGTCCTTTTTTTTTAATGGCATATCCCAGTATATAGGTCTACAATCCCTAATTTTAGTACTCATTTCGTTATGACCAGTGCGATTCTTAACTAACTGGATCCAATATTTGAGTCCATAATTCAATATGTGATCGTCGAGCGTCGAATTACTGTTTCAATTTTGAACAAATATTGAAAACATCTTCCAGTTTCAATTCAATTTGACTCCGGTATGTTTATGGAGCATTACATTTGAGTTCAAGACGCTGCCACTACTAATACGGATATGTTAAATGAGTTCTTTTTTAATCCAGGTTAAGATATAAAAATCATAATTAAAATAACTTAATTAAATTGTTGGCTCGCTCGACAAGGTTAGTTTATTGCTGTTATTGAGTCTGGAATTTTCAGAATAAACTGTTTTCAACATTTGGACCATTTTGTCAACAACAAAGCAAAGGAATAACAGAGAGCAGTAGTTTTTACAGGAAATACATATACATATACCATGTACGTGTGCGATTTGTACAGACGAAATTCCTTCACAAAAAACTTGTGTAAAACACCTCAGACAGAGTTTAGTTAGTTAGATTAATGGCTCCATTAAGGTCAACAACTTCAGTCAACACTATTGTCAACATCCGGACCGTTTTTACCAATAAAGCGGAACAAAGGACAAGTACTATGTACTATGAAACTTCTCATTTAATTTTTAAAACAAATCGGCGCACAGACACGCAAGTCAAAATACGTTTGTCGTCGAACGTACAAAGTGGAGAGCCAACAGCCACAATTCATAATGAATAATAATGTGAATTAATTTCTAATCATACCCATCCATCCATTCATAAACAAACAAACAAACAAACAAACAATGACAGTCTGAATAATTTCAGCAGAGTAGCAGTCAAAGCATGCATTTCTCTTTGACGTTTGATTTGGAAGTACAGGGTGTCCACGAAAAAGCGCACAGTTGTTTGATGATATTTTGGCTCAGTTTTACGAAAATTTACATTACAGGCAATGAGATTGAACGGCCCAACAACAAAAAATACCCAAACAACTGTGAGCTTTTTCGTGGACACCCTGTATACAACATGCACTCCCAAACTCTAGTATTCTCAACTTAAAAACAGTCAAACAAACGATGATGAAGTGAATAATAATTTCAGGGTGTTTTTTTTTCATAAATGAAGAAACATTTTAAATTTAGTGAAGGTCTCCTGAAATAGATTAACTTTTCTGGTAAATCCAGTGGTCATCCCTAATTGCATGAGAATGGACAGGAATTAAACATTTTTCGGTATATTCTACTAGAAATCCAATTAACCACGTCAGAATTGAAGGCAATTAAATTTGGTGGTGGAAAATCTGACAATATTTGAGTTCTTATCCTACCAATTTTGACGAAATCCAGAGCGTCCGAACGTTAATAAATAATTTCAAGATTCGAGTTCAAACTTGTCTTTAGTTTAGAAAATGTTTACCAAACCGGTATACCGGATGGGAATCCGGTACTATTACCCTGTATTGGCTCTGGTATTGAAAATCTAATAAAGTCGCGATTCCATAAGGTAGCTAATGACATGCAGATATTCTGCAATGAACACCGCAATGGATATTCGCAATAGAAATTCAACGCGACAGACAGATGCTTCAACGAATTGGGATTAGAGAGACAAACAGCCTCCACCATAACTGGTCCAAGTGACTGCTCTTTTCATTTATATACTTTCAAAATCTAATTTCTGGATTTTTGATCAAAAATCCAGAAATTAGATTTTGAACCTAAAAAACCTGACCTAAAAAACATTAGTTACAGTGGAAAAGACTGACTGATTTTCAAAACCTCTAATCAATGCCTCAGACAAGGACGAAAGAAAAAGAAACTAAGAAATTGCTTACATTTTCTGTCCGAAAAATAAATAAATCCGACTTGGTAATCCGTCGATTTCATTCTTTCCTCTCCGAAATACATCAAGTGATCTGATTATAATTGACATTCGTTCCACTCTCAGGCATTCTTCCATTTTTTGAGACTAAGTTGGATTTGTACTTGGCCTAGGGAAGGCACCATACGGGGTTGCCCTTGTTTCTCAACAACTAGGAAGTCGTGTTACAATTACAATATTCAACCAAATTTACAATAAAGCAATTCATTTTTCCATTTTTGAAATTGTGATTCATCAAATCTCTCCTTAAAATTATGGTAAAAAACTGAACTTTATTATGAATGTCCACAACAGCAGTGCAACAATTAACAAACGGAACACCATTAATCGACAACGAAACCGGAGCTCTAATCCCAGTTTCTTATATTTTACGAGATTGACTTGGATTTGGCCAAACTTAGCCCTAGTCTTATGAAATTATTCCCTCAAAATAAAACAGGTTAAACCACCTTATAGCATACAATATCTGTCTAAAGGGTCGAATCCCCAACTTGCCGGAGTAGTGAAGAGCTCTCTCTGCATTATCTGGTATGTATTGCATTGACATTGCCAAGTGGTTTGTCACCATCACGACTAATCTGGTACTTTCCTCTCTATTTGTCTACATAAAGTGGAAACCTCGCAAGGCGGATTACTTATCTCATGAATATTCTAAGCAACTAATTATTTCCTTGCATTTTTAGCATCAGGGATAACTATATTTTGTTTGATTAATCAACTATTACACAAATAATTAAAATAATGTCTTAAGAAACATGTACTTATACACAGATGTTTTGTTTTGCCGGTGGCGTTTATAATTTTTTTTAAACAAGAATTTTGTGCAAAACTAACTTAAAAGGAAATTCAAATTAGTTTTATTTATGTAGAATTAATGCATTATATACAAAAATGTGTAACTTTCCTTGGTACAAGACTGACTATTCACAAAATCAGCAGCCCCAAAATCAATTCAAGAACTATTCACAGAATTGGAATTTTAGAATTCCATATGGAGAAATATGAGAAGAATGAGATGAAGAGAAAAGTACAAGAAAATAGAAGGGAGTAATATAATTGATTGCATTTGATAATTAAATCGATTTCGAAATAATAGAAGCACTGACTTCTCACGATTCATTATCATTTCGATTGAACTGAAGAACTTGCATTTGCAATTTAATACTAACACTATCCGAGTACGAGTACTATTTAGGCTCTGTTTAAATACTGAAAAAATGTTAGATGCAGTGGAAATGACGGACTCATTCCTCAAGCTCCTAGTCAATGCTTCACAGCGCTAGAAACTATAAATAATTTCCTACATTTTTTGTCCGAATAATCAAAGATAGAAATGACTTGACAATCATTCGATTTTATTCATTCTTCTCCGAAACACTTTAATCTGATCTAATCAAAATACCATTAATTGACTTTGAAACTTGAACTCAATCCCAATTTCATATATTTCAAAGAGATTGATTTGTATTTGGCCAAACCTAGTCCTCGTCTTGTGAAATTATTCCCACAAAAATTAAACCACCATATAGCATACAATGTCCGGCTGAAAGGTTGAACCCCCAGCATATCGGAGTAATAAAGAGCGCTCTGAGCCTTACGTCCTGACCTAATAGAAACTTGAAGTTCTTCCTGTACATTGGATGAAGGGTGTCTGGAATGTGAGATAATAAATAAATTCTTAGAATTTATCCATAGTTCCAACCCAACCCAACCAAATTTTTTGTAACTACGCCAAAATATCATCAAACAACTGTGCGCTTTTTTGTGAACACCCTATATAATGCCATGTCTGTCCGACGGATCGAACCACCAGCATGGTACCAAAGCATGGTATGTAGTAAGCAGCTGACACCCAAAACTATTTCCTTGAGGTACTGGAAAACGACGGACGGCTGATTGGAAGTGGGACTGACAGTACTGATCTAATAAGAAAATTGAGTAGTTGATGATTAATTTGAAAAACCAGGGTCAAAGGTCATGGGTCGTCACATTTCACAATTATCTGCACTTCATTAAAAATCAATTGGAGAGTGCCGTGTGTTGACCTTGACTCGCCTTCACTAACTGATGGAATTATAATTACGAATTAATTAAGTCTATGCTCATTTTAAGCGTCAAGGTTTTAAAAACACAATCAAAAAGACGATCGATGATGGAGGGGTCAGACATTGCTGACTGTATTTTAATGTTGATTCCTTGGTGTCCACTTCAGCCACGATTTAGGCGCCTCTAGTAGTAGGGAAACACTTTAATGAAAGCTAAAATAATATTAACCATACCATTCATTTGCCAAACCACGGCGGGCATACACGAATTTCATTTTTTTGGACATCGCTTGTAAATAATTCATTTTGTCAATGTTATATTGAAATTAAATTACGAAACCGTCGTTACTCAGAACGCTTGAATTAAGCTCTCAGTACGCCATGGAAAGTAAAACTTTTTACCTTCAGAGTCATAAAATGCGCAAATGTATTTTTTTTAGTTTGACGCCTAACGTAAAGTGGAGAGCCAAAAGCCAAATGCGCTCATTGTGAATTCATTTCGCATGATACCCATCCATTCATAAACAAACAGACAAATAATGACCGACTAAATAATTCCAACAGAGTAGCAGTCAAAGCATGTATTTTTATTCTTTGACGTTTGAGTTGAAAATGAACACCATGCATTCGAGTACCAATGTAGTACACTCATTTCATTCATATACAGAGTGTTCCACATGAATATATCGGGTTTCGAAAATTCCCGGAATATGGACAAGATTTTCAAAGAAATTATTTTTATTGAAGTTTTGAAAGGAATTGTTTTAATTACAATTCTTACATTTTTCGATTAGTGTAGGGTATTCTCGCTATAACGGCCACATTTATTTTTACACTCCCGGAGCTAAACAACGTTATTAGCATACGACATTTCGAAGCTGTAAAATATCTGAATTTAAAAACAATTTTTGAAATTTTAAAATTTTAAGATGATTTGTTTAGATAGCTGGAAGATTTGAACGGAAATATCGACGAACAGTGGAATATAACTTCTTAAAAAGAATAGTCGTTATAGCGAGAATATCTTTCACTAATCGAAAAATGTCAATATCGTAAAAAAAAGAAAAAAAGACCTTTCGAAATATCAATGAACATAACTTTTTTTTTTAAATCTAGTCTATAATTTGGAAACTATAAATTTTTAAAACCCGATATATTCATTTGGAACACCCTGTATTTGTATCAAAATCATTATTTTATGATTTATGAGATCAAAGTGAAATCCCAGAAATTAAAGAATTCCTTACATTTTCTGTCGAAATAATAAAAGATAAAAACGACTTGACAATTCTCCAACTTCATTCTTTGTCTCCGAAACACATTGAATAAACGCTCTGATTTAATATTCCTTCCATAGTCAACATATCTCCCCATTTTCTTCAAGAATAAAGCTAGCTTTGTATTTGCCTAGGGAAGGCACCCCTAATAGAGAAAGATGTTCTAAATGTAAAAACCTTATACACTAAATCCCCATTCCCAGTAATCAGCAAACATCAAAACCCGCCTTAAAATTATTGGAAAATACCGAAATTTATTATGACTTAGTAATACATAAAACTAATCCAGCGAAATAGTGCAACAATTAAACAAACAAATTACCATTAATTGAAATTGAAGCTTGAGCTTCAACTCCAATTTCTTATATTTTGACGAGATTGACTTGGATTTGGCCAAACCTGGCCCTAGACTTATGAAAATAATCCCACAAAATAATAACTGGTTCAACCACCTTATATCACACACAATGTCTGGCTAAATGGTCAAACCCCCGAATAGTGAACAGCACTCTATGCATTATGTCCCGACGGGCTGTCTGTATTACAAAAAATGGTCCGTGACGTCGTTTTAATGTAAACTTGAAGTTGTTCATGTAAATTGGATGTCAGGTGTTCGGAATGTGAGATAATTCTTAATCGCATGATGCTACAGAATAACAGAACCCGTTATGTATTGCATTGACACGGCCAAGTGGTTTTGTAACCATCTGTTATTTTCTTCAATATTTGTTTCAATAAAATGGAAACATGGCAGGGCGGAATACTTGTACAAATTTCATCAACATTCTATCCAACGTATTAATTCCTTGTATTTTCTGCATCAGGAATAATCATAGTTAGTTTCATGAATCAACTATTAAAAATAACTCGTAAGAAACATGTACTTATGCAAAAGTACTGTTTTGTTGGTAGCGTATTTGATTGTCTTAAAAAAGAAATTCTGTGCAAAATGACTTTAAGAAAATAATAATTAATTGAAAAAAAATACATCCATTTATTTGACATACACCCGAAGGTCTGGTCAACATTTGATGTTCTTTTTCAAATGATAGAGATTGGTATGTATTGAGTCAAATTAGAATAACTCAGAGTGAATGCCTTCGATCATCAGCCGAACTGTACATACCCAGCATTCCCTATCCCAAGGAATTCTCTTACATCTTCTCGCAACAACTTTTACTCTCATTCGCGGCAGATTGATCATTTGACTTATATTATGCAAATGCCCGTTGGAAAAACTCAATGAGAAAACCTAACAGGATCCAGCATGAGCAGTTTAAGGCGACGTAAGAGGTTCAGGCTCCAATGAACCTGAGAATACTATAACTTACTGTCCAGGCGGATTGAGTTAGTTAGCTCGATCATGCGATTTTGAACGAAGTGTACGTCGAAAATTCCAGAAATATCATATTTTAAAGGATGATATGCATTTTTTAGAAAACGATGATTTAACCCGCCAGAGATATCATACTTGTGAACTAACCTCGTTTTTGTGCTGACCACCTATGAATTGTGACGAAAATGCCTGTACACTTCGTTGATAAAGTATCTGTGCCTAAGAATTAACAACCATTTTCTCCAGAAATAGACTCCAGCGTTCCAGTTCATTGGACCAGGATTAAAAATATTTTGGTACGTGCTGACTAATGTTATTGACCGGACAACGAATGTCAACAAAGTTTGACCGGGTGTCTCAAACATTTGGACGACCTAAAATTTTTGTATGTGAGTCTATACATGATATTGAGGTACAGAATCGGTTGAAACACCCTCGGAGTACAGAATTCTGGCATCCCTATGGCATTTTAATTGTTTGGAAAATGAAACCCGCACTGCACCTTAAATTCAAGCTCAGGAATTACCAGGCCGAGGATTGAACCCCAGTATAGTGAGATTAGATAGGGCAGACCTGCTCTATCATACTACGGTGGCTCTGGTAATAATAATTAATTAGTTTTACAGAATTCATGCAATTATAAACAAAATTGTGTTACTTTTTTTTAGTACTTTAGTTTTTAGTACTAGAATGACTAGGCAGTCAGAATAATTACAGTAGCAAAATTGTCTTGAATCCAACAACTATGTCACCGAATTGGGTTTCTCGGAAATCTGTTTGGAGAAATATGTGAAGAATGAGTGAAAAATTAAACCTCGGGAAAAACAATCCGGATGATGGAAAGTTGGTCGGACATTGGAGGTGGTCCGATTGCGATTTGATCAACACAAACAATTTATTTCAATTTATTCTATTTCATTCATTCTTCTACGAACCGTAACACATTAAAAGATTTGATAAATTAACATTCGTCCCACAGTAGAACATCATCCGTTTTTTATCACGACTAAGTGGGCATTGTATTTGGCCTACGGAAGGTAATTGTCGTAACAAAGAGAAATTCCAACGGTCCCTGTACACCAAATCCCAGAATGGATGTCTAGCCCAGGAAATTATATATGTACAACAAATCCGTGCTTAAAAGCATGTGTATGAATGAGCATTCCCAAGATTGTCCAGAAAAATACTGGAACAATTAAACAAACAAAATACCTTATTAGGTAATTGACATTGAAATTGAATTTTCAATCCCAGTTTCTTATACATATTTTAACGAGATAGATTTGCATTTGGCTAAACCAAGCCCCAGTCTTATAAAATTATTTCCGAAAAATAAAACTTTTCTAACCTTAACGACCACATGTCATACAATGTCTGGCTGACGGATCAAACCCCTAACTTACCGGAATAAGGACGGACATGGCCATATCAATGCTTTATTTCGCGACGGTCTGACTATATTACAAAAACTGGTAAGTGACGTTGTTTGAGGAACTTGATTTTGTGTAAATTCCAGGGCGGGTGTCTGGAATGTGAGATAATCCTAAATTGTATGATGCTAGAACATTAGTGAAATATATTACTTAAAATGTACACATTTTTGTGGCAAAGAGGTGTCCACTTCCACGAATCTAGACTTTCATCTCTCTATTATTCTCGATATAATGAAAAGCATGAAAGGCGGACTAGTTGCACACATTAATTCCAAAGGAAGTTTAGGAAAATTGGTGCAAAAATATTATAGTACAGAAAAAATGCAGCATTGGTTGAAAATTCTTCGCCACGGTTGCAAAAATTTATGTCACAGTCATGTTCATAATCATTAACAGATACTAATGGTCCGGTTAACCTTGAAAACATTACTGTATGGTTTACATTAATAGAATAAATGAGAAGAATTTATTAATATGATGGAATAGATGTCGACCATATAAACACTGCATTTTTTTATTGTTTGTAAAATGAACTAATTTTTGGTCCACAAAAACAGTGCAACAATTAAACAATTTAATCAATCAAAATGCCATTAATCGACTTTGAAACTTGAACTCAATCCCAATTTCTTACATTTTAAGGAGATTGATCTGTAACCCTCGTCTTATGAAATTATTCCAGCAAAATCAAAACTGGTTCAACCACCACATAGCCTACGATGTCTGGCTTAAGGGTTGAACCCCCACCACCGGAGTAATAAAGACCGCTCTGCGCCTTCCGTCCTCGGCCGTCTGTATTCCAAAAATTAGTAAGTTATTCCTGTACATTGGATGACGGGTGTCTGGAATGTGAGATAGTCTAGAATAATACGGTAAATCCGGTGTCTATTGCATTTACTTGGCCACGTGGTTTCTTGTAATCACTCCGATCTGGTACTTTCCTCGCTATTTGTGGTCATTGCTGTCAGATAGACCAAAAAGCAACGGTCAATTTTATTGTCAAGAAATTCAGTTTGCTCTGTTGTCAATATTCGAACCAAAGTGGTAATTGAAAATCACTGTCTTATTCCTCAAACCTCAAATCAATACTTCTCCGCAGCTTGAACTAAAGAATTGTTTACATTTTCTGTCGAAAGAACAAAATGCAAAAACGACTTCAATCCTTCATTTTTCTCCGAATCACATTAAGTGAACTCATTAATTGACGCTCGTCGTACTACTGTGAAGCATCCTCTCATCTTTCCTCGTTAATAATTAGACTTTCCATTGTACTAGCGAAGGTACCCACAGTAGTAGGGAAGAATTTATGTGGTAAAAGCCTCTTTAAATGTAATCCAAGTTCGGAGCCAGATCGTTACCATTGCGAAGGTGTAAGGGGCTGTCTGTACCACAGAACCTCCACGAACTGTGTGTCCAAAAAAATGGTGGAGCTATTGAGCAAACACAAACTTCGAAAGAACGGGTATAAATGATACAACGTCTGGTTGACGGATCGAACCCCTCATACCGAAGTAGGCTAGGGCTGTATTAGAAAAATCGCTACGCCGACTACGATGTTGATATCAACTTTATAATGTTCGTCTAAATTCGGTCACAGGTGTCTGGAATGTTAGATAATAAAGTCGTACGATGCTAGAAGAGTGAAATGCGTTTCATATGAAGTACAAATGAGTCCCCTTCGAATTAGGACCCGGCAATTCCCTGACCAAGTGGTTTATTATAATACGCTTCCATAAATCTAGTACCGCGAAGAGAGTACCTGTTAAGGAATTAAATTCCCTACAAATTAACTGAATAATTGGAGGAGTCGAGGAGTTAAACCTTGACTCTCCTGCCCTAACTGATGGAATTATAATTATTAATTAATTAAATTCATCCTCATTTTAACTGTCTAGGTTTTAAAACACAATCAAAAAGACGTTCGGTGATGGAAGGGTCAGGCATCGTGGACTGTATTTTAATGTAATTCCTTGGTGTCCACTTCAAGGTAAAATAATATTAACCATTCATTAGCCAGACAGCGGCGGGCATACAGGAATTTCATTTATTAGAACATCGCTTGCAAAAAAAAAATCATTTTGTCAGTGTTATATTAAGAAATAAATTACGAAACCGTCGTTGACTCAGGACTTGTGAATTAAGTTCTCACACAAATACGCAATGGAAAGTACAACTTTTTACCTTCTGAGTCTTAAAATGTACAAATGTATTTTTTTAGTTTGACGTCTAACGTAATGTGGAGAGCCAAAAGCCAACATGCGCTCATTTTGAATTCATTTCGCATCATACCCACCATTCACAAACAAACAGACAAATAATGACGGACCGAATAATTCCAGCAGAGCAGCAGTCAAAGTATATATTTTTATTCTTTGACGTTTAAGTTGTAACTGACAAGAGAGAAAATTCTTTATTTAGAACTCTGCCCTCCAATCGAAGGTTGCCAAATGACACAGAATAGAGCCGCACAAAACTTTTACAAAAAAATAGCGTTTGGTTAAGAAAAAATATTTTGCAGTGAATCCCGCAATGGATCATGCAATAGAAACTCAACACAATCTGCATGGGAATAATTAAAGACGCAGGTCTTTTAATTCTACTCATTTCATTTATATACAGGGTGTTCCGAAGAAATACATTATATCGCGTTTCGAAAATTCATGGTCTCCATTATGAACTAGACTTTCAAAAAATTATTTTTTATTGAAACTTCGAAAGGACTTGTTTTCTTTACAATTTTGATATTTCTCGATAAGTGAAGGGTATTCTCACTATGACGGCCATTCCTATTTTTACACTCCCGGAGCTTAATGATGTTATCATTTCGAAGCTGTAAAATCTCTGAATTTAAAAAAAATTATCAAAATTTAAAAATTTTAAATGATTTGTTTAGATATTGGGAAGATTTGAGAAGAAATATCGACGAAAGTGGAATTTAACTTTTTAATAAGAATAGTCGTTGTCATTATAGCGAGAATACTCTTCACAAATCAAAAAATGTCATCATTGTAAAAAGAAAAAAAAACCTTTTGAAATTTCACTGAAAATAATTTTTTTGAGAATCCAGTCCATAGGAAACTATAAATTTTTGAAACCCGATAAATTCATTTGGAACACCCTGTACTAGTAGTATCAAAATTATTAATTTTTGATTTATGAGATAAGGAAAAGTCAAATGCAGTACAGTGACGGACTCATTATTCAAACTTCTAATGATTGCTTCACGACACCAGAAACTAAAGAATTCCTTACATTTTCTGTCGAAACAATAAAATACAAAAGTGACTTGACAATTCTCCAACTTCATTTTTTCCTCTCCGAAACACATTAAATAAACGCTCTGATTTGATATTCCACCCATGGTCAATATATTTTCCCATTTTCTTCAAGAATTAGCTGGTTTTGTTATTTGGCCTAGGGAAGGCACCCTAATAGAGGATAAAATTTTAATCTTATACACTAAATCCCCCCTCCCAGTAATTAGCAAAAATCAAACCCCTCCTGAAAATCATGGTAAAAGACGGAACTTTATGATGACTGAACAAAAACATACTTAAAACTAATCCAGCAAAATAGTGCAAAAATTAAACAGACAAAATATCATTAATTGAAATTGAAGCTTGAACTTCAACTCCAATATCTTATATTTTGACGAGTTTGACTTGGATTTGGCCAATTTTAGCCCTAGATTTATGAAATTAATCCCACAAAATAATAACTGGTTCAACCACCTTATAGCATACAATGTCTGGTTAAATGGTCGAACCCCCGACTAGTGAACAGCGCTCTGTACATTATGTCCCGACGGGCTGGCTGTATTACAAAATAAAATTGTACATATGTAAGTGACGTTGTTTTAAATAATATCCTTTTTTATCCGATATCCAATTTTATTACTGTAAACTTGAAGTTGTTCATGTAAATTGGAAGTCAGGTGTCTGGAATATGATATAATCAATCCTGTGGCTAAAATGGTGAAATGAATTGTAAATGACATATTATTACCGTCATATAACCCTAACAGAACCCGGGTCCTTCATCATGTAATTTTATGGAGTAAATGGTGGAAGGGTATGACCTCTGACCGTATCCGAATAAAGACAACTCCTGGGTTCTATTAAGTCATTTACCGTAGATACTTTCAATTAATTCAACAAGGAATTAGATAATTGAGTTTCTTAAGTTAGACGCCAAAATTCAAACCACACATAAAAATTGAATCATCCTCGTTATTGGGACTTTTAAATATACATATATAAATGTTTATATAATAAAATGTGGGGTACAAAATCTAAACTCTCAGATGAGAGTTAATTTTAGCTCTTATTTCGTTATAAGGAGTGAGATTCTTAACTGCGTCTAATATTTAAGTTCATAATTCAATATGCGAATGTTCGGCGTCAAACTACCTGCGTATTTTTCGGAGAAATTGACCTGAGGTGAATTAGGATTTGGATTTTTTTATTAACTAGTCTTTTCTTCTGCAATCACACACACAAGTTCACTCACTGTTTGTCTGACGATAACACAAATCAATAATAATAGTAATAAAGAATTCCAGCAAAGCAAAACAGGATCCAATGTACAGGTTGAGCAAAAACCAACCTACTATTCGTCCTAATTTCCTCAATTTTAACTTTATCTGAAAAGTGAGATAGCCATTTTGTTCAAAATTTAATTGCGCGTCTGATGAACAGAATTTAATTTTCAAAATTTAAAAAGAAATCAAAAAAATTTCAAAATTTTGATTTTTTTTTTGCAATTATAAATTTTTTTGGAATTTTTTCACTTGAAATGTTTTTTTCTTTAAAATTAAGAAATTTTTAAATTTTTGAGAATTTTTGAGAACTTTTTGCTGAAATTAAAATTTCGTTTTCTTGTCATTTCCCGAAATCGGTGTTTAAACTTTTTATGACAGCGCGAGCTGTTTAACGCGCAGCGCAACGAGACGTGGCTCAAAAAACGCGCAATTAAATTTTGAACAAAATGGCTATCTCACTTTTTATATAAAGTTAAAACTGAAGAAATTATGACGAATAGCAGGTTGGTTTTGGCTCACCCTGTATGTAATGCAATGTCTAGCGAACAGATCGAACCACCACCATATCAAAGCACGCAAAGACAGTCGTTGCCTTATACATAGGACAGACTGACCATAATACTAAAATAATACGAGAGTTAGCTTCTGCAAATTCAACCGATGACTGGATTGTAAAATAATCATCTTCCAAACTGATTGTTTAAATCAACTAAATTATTTTGAGTCACCATTTCACAACAAGGAAAATGAATATTGTCGTACGTGTGGCTGCTATTCCTGAAATGCTGATGAAAAGTTGGAATGACGTCTTTGTAATCAATTTACTTCGAATTGCGACCACAACGACGAAAAAGTAGTTGTTTTTAATAGTTGTATTGTTTTTGGCTATTCCTGCATGCCACTTATGAAATTAAATCAGACAAACAAACAAAACTACTTTAATGAAATCGTTGTACAGTGTGCCGTTGAGATTGTACCCCCGCCATAGAGAGTGGCAACACATTTTACCATGATATAAATTTCTTGATATTCGATGTGCAAAAGTGAAATTGTAATGGAAATGAGAAAAGTTCAAACTTCTAATTAATGCTTCAGCTCCGAAACTAAATAATTGCTTATATTTTGAGTCGTAAACAGAAAAGATCAAAAGGACTCGACAGTTCCTCAGTTTCATTCACTTATTAAATACTCGGATTAATTTCATTTATCCCATGATCAAACATTTTCCTTCCTTTCATCCTCCATTTGGCCTATTGAAGGTACCCCTAGTCGTAGTAAATATTCAAATACTGAAGTCCCTTTTATACTTGATGGCAGAATTCCTAATTTTCAATCAACTTTTCCTTAGCAGTTTTCAAAAACACGAAAACGAATCTTTCCGAGATGGTTAGATTATTCGGGTCAGGAGTACTTTTAGCATTAATGTCCGTTCATTCCTGACCTAGCCACGAGAATAATTAATTCAGTCTCCCGTTGATGACAGACATGTGGTCGAACTTTGCAGAGGGGATTCTCTGAAGAGGTCAGAGGTCAGGCGGAAAATTAAGTGGAAAGTTTTTAATTATTTTCATTACCGAAAAGATGAGAGGAAAATGTTTGAATGATTCCTCTAAGTTACAGAAAAACGACGCTAAGAAATGTGGTATAAAGTGAGAATATAAATTGACAAAGATATGAATGAATAAAAAGGGACATAATACTTTTAAATTGAATGAATGAATTGATGAATAATTTGGTGGGTCAAGGGTCAACGGTGGTCAAATTTCTCTATTTTCTTCACTTCACTCAAAAATCAATTTGGGGAGTGCCGCAGTGTTGTGGACTTGTGTAGTCGCACCACGCAAATATCTAAAGACTCTTTCTCCGCATTTCAGGACGGAAATAATTTTTGTGGATTGACTACTAATTCTGGGTACCACACGTGAAACAAATAAAGATTTCCCGACATGTCCATTCACTGAAAAACAAACAAACGCACAACATGATAAAGGATGATGAATGAATAATTCCAGCAGGAGTAGAGTAATTAAAATTTAACATTCATTCTTCTTAAAAAAAAGAGAATAGAATTATAATTACGAATTAATTAGGTCTATGCTCAGTTTAAGCGTCAAGGTTTCAAAACAAAATCAAAAATACGTTTGCGGACGACCCGGTCAGACACCATGGATTGTATATAAATGTAACTTCTTTACCTGTACAGTATAGTGCCCCTAGTAGTAGGGAAACGTCTGAATGAATGCTAAAATAAAATAATGAGACACGCAAATAAATTACCAAATGGAGAACCATACAAAATATTGAATTGTCCGCACATGAGAGAGGGACCGTTTAATAAATGTTAAATTTTATTAAATTAAATTAAATTTAGTTTTTATGTATATAGTCATTGAGGAAGGTGACAGATACGGAATAGAATTTCGGTTTCCGGTTTCAAAATTTACAAGACGTAAAATTGACACTTTCAGGAAACCACTCCTGATGAAAAACAGCCGTTCTCAGCATAACTCAGTATATGTTTTAACAGTTCCTTAACATATCATTATGACACATTCTTAGAAATTTTGTGTTTTGGGTAGAAGTTTAGGAAAGTTGGTACAGTGTTCTTATACAGGGTGTCCACAAAAGAACGCAGCATTATTTCATTATTTTGCGGCGTTGTTAAAAAATTGAGGCTAGAATTTCCTGACTTAAATTGACTTAGGGTTTTTACCAGTATATTTTACAGGGTGAATTGCCGCCCTCATATCTCAGGAACAGTCATTTCTCATCATACCCATACATTCATAAACAAATAAACAAACAAACAATGACCGTCTGAATAATTTCAGCAGAGTAGCAGTCAAAGCATGCATTTCTATCCTTCGACGTTATAGATTAGCAGTTATAGATTTTGTGGGGTCAATACTAGTACTAAACAAACAATCCATGACCAACTGAATAATAATTTTTGTGTGTATTTTTCATAAATGAACAAACAACTTAGTGAAGGTCTCTTGAAAAAGGTTGATCTTTCATGTAAATCCATAGTGATCACTCCTAGTTAAGAATGGACAGGAATTAGACATTATTTCGGTATATTCTGCTAGAAATCCAATTAACCACGTCAGAATTGGAGGCAATTAAATTGGATGGTGGAAAATCTGACAATATATGAGTTTCGACTAATTTTGACAAACCCTGAGCGGCCGAACGTTAATAAACAATTTCAAGTTTCCAGGTTCAAAGTTACCTCTAGTTAGTAGAAAATATTTACCAAACAGGTAGCGTATGGGAATCCCGTACTATTACCTTGTCTTTACCGTGGTATTGAAACTCTATTAAAGTCGCGATTCCATAAGGCAGCTCATGACATGCAGATATTCTGAAACACAAATTACACTACATGCAGGCATGGGAATTAATTGTTTGAATGCTTTAAGGCTTCAACGAATTGAGATTTGATATGAACAAACAACCTCCACCTAACAGGTCCAAGTGACTGCCATTTTCATTTACATATTTTCAAAGTACTTTCCAGATTTTTGAGACCTACATAAAAAGCGTTAGTTACAGTGGAAAGAACTGACTCGTAAAACTTCCAATAGACGCCCCGGCGTTTATTTATAGTTTTCGCTTTTTGGGCTGCAAGTCTTATGGAAGAAATAGCGCGAATTTTCAAATTAACCCCGTAGGAGTACCCGGCGTCAATTAGAGACCGGCGACTATTCGAGACCGGCGTCTTTTGAAAGTTTTACGGCATTCTTAAAACCTCGAATCAATGCCTCTGACAAAGACAAAGACGAAGAGAGGAAGAAACTAGAGAATTGCTTACATTTTCTGTCCGAAGAATAAAAAATATGAACGACTTGGCCATCCTTCATTTCATTCTTTCCTCTCCGAAACACATTAAAAGATCTGATAAATTGACATTCGCTCCACTGTCAGACTCTATTTTTTTCAGGAATAAATTGGTTTTGTACTTGGCTAGGGCAGGCACCATAAGTAGTAAGCATAATATTATAGTGGTGCAAACCCTGTATACCAAATCCCAGAGTGATAATGTCTTAACCCAAAAAGTTATCATATTTATTATTGCGAAGGCATAAGGGGCTGCCTGTATTTCTCAACTACCACGTAGTCGTGTTACAATCTTCAATCAAATTAATCCATACAATCTTCAATCAAATTAATCCACTTTTCATTTTTGGAATTGTGATTCATCAAATCTCTCCTTAAAATTATGGTTAAAAAAACTGAACTTTATCGTGATTATCCACAACAGCAGTGCAGTGGAACAATTAAACAAACAAAATACCATTAATCGACAATGAAACAGGAGCACCAATCTCAATTTCTTATATTTTGACGAGATTGACTTGGATTTGGCCAAACTTAGCTCTAGTTTTATGAAACTCTTGTCTCAAAACAAAACTAGTTCAACCACCTTATAGCATACAATTTCTGGCTGAAGGGTCGAACCCCTAACATGCCAGAGTAGCAAAGAGCGCTCTGTCCAAAAGTTGTTCGTGTAGAATTGGATGACGAGTATCTGAAATGTGAGTCAATCCTAAATCGTATGATGCTAGAATAATAGAACCGGGCTTCTGTTGCTTTTTCCTGGCCTTGTCACCATCACAACTAATCTGGTAGTTTCCTCTCTATTTATCGCAATAAAATGGAATCCTCGCAAGGCGGAATACTTGTACAAAAGACATCCATCAACATTCTAAGCAACACATTAATTCCTTGCATTACAAATGATTACATTTCGTTGCCTCGATAAACTATTAAAAAATAATTGAATTAAAAAATTCTTAAGAAACATGCGCCTATACAAAGATCCTCTGGTTTGCTGGTGGTGTATTTATAATTTTCTTAAGAAAGGAATTTTGTGCAAAATACCTTAAAAGGGAATACAAGTTTTTGGAAATCCATCATCCAGAATGAGATGAGTGGATAAGTACAAGAAAATTGAAGGAAATAGTGAAATTAATAGTGAATAGAAACTCGAAATAACAAACCACTGATTTCTCAAAATTCAATTTGTCATTTTTATTGAACTGAATAAATTTTCTACAGTGAACTTCATTATAATGAACAAGGAACTAAACGTCGGGAAAAAACGCTTCGGAAGATGGAAAAGAGGTCGTGTATTGGAGGTGGTCCGATTAGTCAGTTTTGTAATAAAATGATCGGTAATACACATCCTTCTTTGAAAACCGACTGTCCGTCTCTCAAGACGAAGACCTTCCTCAGGTAAGAAATGAAATAACAAACAACTACCTTTGACCTTTAAAAATTGACCTTTCTTTGTGTGAGCGCATTTCACCTGAATCAAGAAACCAAACCACTCAAGTTTTATTTATTTGGCAATTACATATGGCCGCAAATATCTAAAATTCTAGAACCGGGCACTAATTCGCATAAGATTTGCTTGATTCATTTCAGACATAAGCTGGCATGTGGAATCGCCGCTTTAATGTCTAGCCATTATATCTCATTACAATTGGAGATTGAATATCCAGACTAAATATCATCCCATTATTTAACTAACACAACAATTCATTTCAATACAGAAATACAGAAGGTCGTCATCTTACTACCATGCATATTTCGCAAAGAAATAGACTTGAATTACATCTGAGCAAGGATATTCACCAGTTTATTGTAGAAAAAAAAAATTTCAGAAGGGCAAAATTCTAACGGATTTTCTACAATTTTCAATCACAGTTTTAAATACAAAATTGTCAGCAAGTCCATTGCAGCATGATGGTATGGTTGGCCCATTCTGTCTCGCTGTGCTGGGGTTCGATTCCTCGGACTT
>JAQFYE010002338.1:0-18403 GCA_034694305.1 Protaphorura glebata | reverse complement strand
GGGCGTTCCTTTCTGGAACCATGTGTGCACAATTATTTCTTTAGAACCCCCCCTGGAAAAATTCCTGGATCCGCCACAAGTGTATTATTTAACATATAAGCATGTAGGGCACATTACAATTTAGGCGATGAGAATTAGTCTATAGTATTTTATGTTACTGCCGATTCGCAGAGGGCCAAACTGCAGTGGTCCGTTCCTGTCCAACCAATTATTAAGTGCGAGGAACTCCGGAATGGAAATGAAATGAAAGATGCACTCATCCCGTTTTGTAGTTTCACTGATTTTAAGAAGGTGGCAGTTTGTGATGACGGTGTCTCCACGTATACATTTCAGACCGAATATAGGATTTCAAAATGTGAAGAAAGTTTTTCTAGCTCAACATCTGAGTAGGGAATATATCGACCCAACAATACTCTTAAAACTTAATACTTTTAATTTTCTCTTTTTAAAAATATTGACACCGTACTGGTTATTCTTAATCTCAGCTTTCTTCTATGTACGCAAACATTCCAGGACTGTGAAGAAAAAATTTTTCATTTACGTGTACGGTGTACTGACAATGTGGATAATGTAACCGGCACTCATGAAAAGTGCAATGTGTTTGAGTAAGTGTTTCGATCATAATTTGTGTTATAGCTCTTACATTCCGAATGAATCTTAATTTTAAGCAAGTTAGGCTGATGAATATGTCAGATAAAATTAGGTAATATTGACAAAAAAATAATCTGTACACGATCAAGATAGCACAATAAATAAAACCGTGACAATGAAGTAAAACTTTAGCATTGTTCTCTTTCTCTCTTCTTATTAAATATCAATTCATTCAGTCTTCGTTTCATATAGCAAGCAGAGTAAACTCCAAGATATTCACTGTGTTCAAGCAGAGTGGACTAATTTTAGTTCTACAATTAGTTGAAGCAAACAGCAGATGACCTGAGAAATAATACCCTGTAGTCTGATGTCCTGGGTTGACTTATCTAATGTTTTTATTAATTTGTCGAAATAAATTCCTGTGGCAAAATAGTCTAAGTCTCCATGCAAATAATCGGAAACATTCATTGCCTTTGCTACAACCCTTGTCTAAACACTTTCTGTTACTACTAATTCCCAGGGCATCAGATTTCAGTGAAACTTTCCGGTTTAACCAATCGTGAGGTGCGAGGAACTCGCAGACGGGAATAAAATGATGCTGCATAGAATCAGTCTGGGAATCGATAATCTTAAAATGTCACTCTTGGTGCACTTTTTTCAAAAAAGTGCAAACTTTAGTCGTTATTTTGTAGTCTCAGTGAGAAATGGACTTTTCTTTTACTCGAATCTGGCAATTGCGTAAGGTGTTTGAGTTGAGATGCAAACTTCAAATTTGTAGAAGTCATTGCTGAGCATTTACCACATGTAATCAACACTTAAGAAAACAATGTGTCATGTACTAAAATATATTTGTGATTCTAGGTTTATCATTACGGCTGAGTCAGAATTCTGTGCAAGTTGGCAAAATGTCTGATAATCTTAGGTTACATTTTAGAAAAAAGAAATATGTATAGGATAAATCTGGCATAAGAAATAAAACTGTGATGAATGAAGTAAACTCATTAAATTGCAGTATATCTTTTGAATAAAACAGCTATTATTCATTCTGTACTTTTTCAAACCGAAAACAGACTGGACTCACCATAAATACAAATACCAAGTAGGATTATCAAACGATGAATTAATTAGAAAAAAAAACTATTTACATTAAAACTGGTCGAGATGAAGCTATTCCGCAAAATTAAGCCAATGCTACTGAATTCAATAACTTGCATTAAAGTACGTATCTACCGTGCATAATAAATTAGAAAGACCACCAGCTGTCACCAGAATTCACCGTTCTCAGGTGCACCAAGAAAAAAACAACTGGGTCTGGTGTCTAGTGCAATTTTTGTAGGTCTAATGAATGTAACATACACAGATGATTGGATACGACTCTCATTGGGATTTATTCCAAGTAGAGTGATTTCAGGGAAAGGAATGTGTTTGTTAATTTTGATTAAGATTCTCTGCAGCGACCGGTCCCGAAGTCCCGACTAACAGTAGCAGCTTCTCGGAAAATTCTTGCCTCAAGCGTGCGTGTGAAATACTATATTCAACTTGGAGAATTTCCAAAGTTTATCAATTAGATTGTCATTCCTTAAGTTATCAATTCATGTTTAGTTTAGAGAAGTGTCTCTAATATAAATGACCTTAAATTAATGAATTACTCGTTTTGTATACAAAACAGGTCAGGGGTCATTGGTCTTTGTGACCCGGTATTTGAAAGAGAAAATCCGGCCCATATCCAACTATAATCTGGGAAGGACATCGTGCGTCTACAAATTAACATTGTGCACATGGAATCTCGATTGCAATGTAATGCTGTAGCATACTGCCGAGATAAATTGGGATAGGTCCGGTAAGAAAACCAACGTAATCGGGATTTCCATTTGGATATAAGGAACGTACTACCTGGCCAATGTCCCGTGAGAGATACAGGGTGATGCATAATCCCTTACCCAGTTTCTCTGTAATTAAAAAAACGCATTCCGAAAAATCAATTAGAATTAGAATAATTAACCCAGAAGAAATGGCAGTTTAGGGTTTTAAGCAAAACACACCGACCCACTCACCCACCCCGCTAAGCTATAAGCTTTGAATGAATGGGATGAGTATTGAAGTTATGAACCACCCGGTAGATACCAGTTCCGTCGCACCGTTCACGACAATCAAAATCACGGTAATAATCAGGCCCTGTTTGCTCTGATATAATTACATATGTCCCCTTATAATCCCGTTTTGTAGGTGAAACGACCTGGACGAACATTCTTATATGCAAATTCCCTTATAATTTCAGTTGACACAGGAAGCAAGGCTCCACGGTCGTGTTTGTGAAGTTAAGGCAAGGCACATCTTCATTCCACACTCCCTGGCGTCACTGGGTCTCTTCAGTTTATATCTGTCTGACCTTACTAAAATATTATTTGTACGCGGCAGTGACACACTGACATTTGAACAAGTAAAAGGTATAGTTAGAAACGTATTGTGGTTTGTGTTCAATTGATTACACGTGAAACCTAACGTGGATGATATAGGAAGTCAAATCCTAGGAAGAAAACTAAAAATTTAAAAATGGCTGAGAAAAAGTAAGTAATTTCCTGTTGTCACAATCGGAAAAAAAAATTAAGATGCACATTCTCTAGGGATTTTATGAATTATGGAACGAACTAGTATCTTTCACCCGATTTACCCAGTGGTTCTGGTGAATCCAACTCACATAATATTAGGAAAAAATTAGAGTTTTCAATTCTAGGGCCAAAATACCTGCTGGAATGAAACTGAAACAATTTCACCACTGCATGAATGCATTTGATATTTTGGAAAATTTAACTGCCCTGTTGGTCGAAATTGAAGAAGTGTAGAGTTAGCTCTTTTTGAGAAGCATAAAGGCGGATTGTTACCAAAAACTACATTTCTTTCGAAATACATCGCCACCACTGCTAAGATTTGTTTAACAAATATGGTAGCACTTTGGAGTTGATATTAAAATCTCTACGAAATGCATAACTCTCAACTATTCTTCTAGTCACAGAGAGGTGTGAACAACGTAGGGAGTCATAGTGATGGTATTATATTAAGGCCGGGTCCAAATGTTGACAACAGCGTGAGCTGAAATTCTTGAACGCAATAATAAGTAGAAATTATTTAACTCACTAGCAGTCAGTTTTCATACCTTGGTATGTCTGGTTGCACGGGGCGGGGTTTCATTCACTTCCAAGGAAAACAAAGTAGAACGGCCGTATGCAGTGGATTGTTTATCCGTATGTCGTTTTTCCCATTACACCCTATTAAAATTGAAAAATTAATGAAGTTTCCTTGTGTCATTTATTCAATTTCAGACGTCCACAACTGAAGGAAATCCTTTCCGAAATCGACTTCCTGAGGATCGTTGAATGCCCGGTTTGTAACGAAGTCCCATTCCCTCCTATATATCTCTGCACTACAGGCCATGATATTTGCAATTTGTGTAAGCCGAAATTACAAAATTGTCCATTATGCAAGTGCCGATTTTCAGATGCACGGAATTATTCGGTTGAAAAAATGCTTTTGGCTGCTATTCACACCTGTGCATACAAAGATGAAGGGTGCGAAGTTGAGGGACCTGGAGAAGTGTTGGGTGACCATATCAAGATTTGCGAGTACAGGTAAACAAATTCTAAGTTATCTAAATATAAAGGAGATATGCCAAACATGGATCGTCGAAAACCAGAAACCCTGCAGTGGATCTTCTCCATGTTTGAAATGGTCATTCAACAATAATATTTGTTGTTGGTAAAATCTGTGTACACGCAGAACTAGGGTCTGGAATCTCTGGAATCCCAGATCAATTTAATTCTGTCAGTTGGTGGGGGGCGGGAAACTCAAGTATCATAGTCATAATTGTGGAACTTGGCTTATTCCTCGTAATACTACTCGTTATGGGTAAAATGAGATAGTTTTTTAAGGTCGACTTCGGTCGGTACATCATAACTGCTTCTTTACAATTGGATAATAATAAATAATCACGTGTGAGATTCGACATAAAAGCACACGATAGTAAACCCTTCGTAGTTTTGGAAGTGTGAGAACACAAAATAGTAAGAATTTCTTGTCCCTGTTGGTGCATTTTCACTTTTAAAATGTAATGAATATGATGAAAAGAATGGACAAACTATGTTTAATTGCAGGTCCGAACATGTACTATAGTTAATAAACAAACAAACATATTATTAACCTCCTTTTGGACAATTCTATCCATGCAGATCGTTCATGTGCCCGGGAGATGGGAGAAAGAATAATTGCGCACTATCCATAGAACTATCTCAAGCAAGAGAGCACTTCTTGGCGGCTCACAATTCCGTCAAAGCAGATTCTAAGAGAACCTTTTCATTGGCATTTACTTCTCTTGTTGAAAATCATTCAAAACTCAAACACGGTAGGTATGAGTAATTCAAGTAAAATGTTTAATTTCTGATTAATCCTTGTAGGAAATAATTATTTTACATGCCTGGAAAGATTTTAAACTAGGATTTTTCAAAAGTGAATAGTATGTATTCCCATTATGAGCAGGGGAATAGAAATCTATGCCAAGGGTGACGCTCCCGCCCTCAACCAGCCTAGGTTTTGGCGCTGACCTTTTAGCCTGCACGAGGCCTATTCTGTATTTGTGATATATATGGAGTGCGAGACCCTAACCATATTTGGTCATTCACTACTTCTCTGTTTCGACTGGTCAAATGATTTTCTTGCATTCTAGTGCTTATTTGTAGCGAACAGTGTCTACAAATAGAGTTTTAAAGAGTAGTTCATGTATATACTTTGCGACATAGGCTGAAATGAATATTTAATATTTCCCAGATGTTTCGTGGTCACCAACTCTAATTGAACAAGATGGGAAGACATTCCTGGCTCAACTCTTCACCCGCAACGACACATTTTACTGGACGTTCTTTTGCTTTGGAACAGAAGGGGAGGCTGGAAACTACAGTGTTGAAATAATATTAAAGTCAAAGAATAAAAAAGTAAGTTTCCATTTGATTAATTGGCAGGAACTCCTGTAGTGAAAAGATTCGTTTTTAGTTTGTACAACAGTAAATGCCGAGTCTTAAGTGTAAATGAGAATTGAGTTATTCTACCGTAAATGACCGATTAGACGCCGGGCCCGCAATAAACGCCGGTCTCGAATAAACGCCGGGGGTTGTTCCATAAGAGTGTGTATTTCGAATTGCCCCAATGCCCTGGTCCGAGAGTTCAAATTTTAATTAAACGCCCGGGCGTCTAATCGGTTTTATCTAATCTATTTGTGTTACTACTGATTCACAGGCCAGACTGCAGTGGTCCGTTCCTGTCCTACCAATTATTAAGTCCGAGGAACTCCGGAATGGAAACGAAATAAAAGATTCAATCATCCCATGTTGTAGTTTCACCGATTTTAAGAAGGTGGCAATTCGTGATGACGCTAACTCCATGTATACATTACATCCCGAATATAAGATCTCAAAATGTGAAGAAAGTTTTTCTAGCTCAACATCTGAGTAGGCAATATATCGTTCAACTTTATGTGCAGCAATACTCTTAAAACTTAAAACTTTTAATTTTCGCTCTCTAAAAATATTAACACCGTATTGATCATTTTAATCTCAGCTTTTTTCTATTTACGTAAACATTCAAGGACTGTGAAGAAACGATTTTTCATTTACGTGTACTGACAATGTGGTAATGTAACTGGCACTCATGAGAAATGCAATGTGTTTGAGTAAGCAGTGTTTCAGTCATATTTGCATTATAACTCTTACATTCCGAATGAATCTTAATTTTAAGTAAGGCTGACGAATATGTCAGATGAAATTAGGTAAAATTGGCTAAAAAATAATCTGTACGCAATTAAGTTAGAATAAATAAAACTGTGACGACGAAGTACAAATATACATATTGTACTGTCTTCTTTCTGATTAAATATCAATTCATTCTGAGTTCGTTTGATACAGCAAACAGAGTGGGCTTCCGTGTATTCGCGTGCTTTCATATTAATACTGAATTCCACGTTAATAATTTTACTCAACCAGACTATTTCCAACACCAGTTGATATGTAACATAAGTGAACGTAACATACTCACCCTATTAAGAGCACGACTCTAATAGAAGCCCCGGTAGCCTATTATAAGCTGGTTTTACGTTCGAGTTGGCCTCTGTTATAAGCCGGATATGTTAAAATGTTAAAGACATCCATACTCTGCAGGACAGAATAGAAATGGGTACTTAAAAATTGACCGTTCGGTGATTTGGTCAGTTGGGGTGACGAAACAATAATCGTAAGTCCCAGTTAATTTACATCCACGTTGTTAAAACTTTACCATTTTTACAAAAACTGGTTCCAATTTCATAATACAGGGTGACTATAATATGTATTGTTTCGCCCTACAGCATAGCAGTAACCGCAATAGACACGGGCACACCCAATACATCGCGATGTATTGGGTGGCATCGTTGGAATGATTAGCTCAACTGGTATCTCAGACATTTCATTTGAGCGCATTAGCGCGTCGCGCTCCTGCGCAGCGAGCGGGGAAAGAGAAAAGATTGGTCATTCACCGCTTTTCAGCCGCTTTTTCATGGTCTTCCGTCTGAATAGCCTGAACACTTCAAAACTTCGAAAAACGAACTTGACCACTGTATTCCCAAGTGCTTTCAGAATATTTTCAGCCTTGGTTCGACAATTTCTGAGCAAGTCGATTTTTTCTCAAAATTCCAATCTAGGAAAAAGTGAAATTTCGGGGAAATCATTCTGTATTAGCTTCCATGTCCAGTGTGGTTCGTAATGAAAAGCAAGTGCATTATATCGAGAGTACGTTACACAAGACTAGATTTATTTAATTGATGGAACACTAGCCTAGTAGTAAATGCGAAGCTTTTCAGATTTCATTTGTGATAAATATTGGGCTATACGATAAAGTGATACATTTTAACGAGGTTCGACTGTTTCAAGTCGAATCTTGACACTAACCTTGTGTACCGTGTACATTGGAGATAAGACGCGTAGAGCTCACAAATTGTGATATGTAATTTTATAATTAGAATTTAAATAATTAACCCAATAGAGATAGGAAACAAAACACACCAATTCACTTAGACCCTATTCGCAGTCCGAATCAATGACACCCACTGATAAATCAATTTCAGATTTCATGTTATTATGTTGTGTGGGATATGTTGTTGTTGATGAATTAAATAAAATTACATCCAATCCAATCCAATCCAATCCAAAAGCTCTAAGCCATTATGAATGGGAAAGTCATGCACTACACGACGCTGTGAATAACTCAGTCAAGTTCCGACGCACCATTCACGAATCACGACCATACAAAAAATCACAGACATTTTTATGACCTATTCTTACCAATGATTTAATTATGTTCCCTTATAATTTTTGTTGACAAGGAAGCAAGGCACCAAGGTCGCGTTTAACTTCATTCCACACTCCGACTCCCTTGGTTCTCTTCAATTCATTTCTGGCTAACTTTATACTGTACTATTTGTACGCGTCCATTACATTCTCTGGCATTATAACAATTGAACAAGTAAAAATATTTAAAAAAAAGTATTCCAGTTTCTTTTAATTGAGTTTACGTGAAACGTAACCTTGGGTGTTGTGAGATTCACTATAAGTCTTACGAAGAAAACAGAATTTTTGAAAATGGCTGAGAAATAAGTAATTTTCTGTGTAATGCGCATTCCTAACTATAGTATATATATGTAATGAAATTACAGTGAAAGAAAAATTAAAATGCACATCAAGTGGGGGATTTTATGAACTCTGCATGGAATGAACTAGGTCGTATCTGTCCTGTCACCCGATTTGCGCTGCGGTTCTGGTGAATCTTAGAACCTAAAATGGCTGGAAAAGAATTAGATAGTTATCTGGCCAAAATTCGTGTGGGATTGGGATAGGGAATTTAGCTTCATCTTGACCGATTTTAATGTAAATAGGTATTTTGTATGTTCATCATGTTTCATAATCCTTCTATTCGTATTAATGTTTAATGGTGAGTCCACCGAGTACTGGCATTCTGATTCTTGTTGGTCTACACTTCCGCCGAACCCTCACCCTCACTAACTCACTATCTGTTTTATGGTCTCACGAGCAGAGGAGAAATCCAGACAACTTCTCTCGCGAGCAACTCACATAATGAGAAGACTTTGAATTGTTTAAATTCCAGTGTTCTCTCATATCGATCCGACAGAAATTAGACAGCGTGTAAGAATTAGATTGGTTGGTGGCCCAAGGCCCGTACTCGTACCCTCTGAATTGTTTCAGACAAATAGAAAGAGGTTTCATATCAATTCGTCTTTCGCATAATCCCCATCTTTTCACTCTGACAAATTACACCGGGTAAACGAAAGCAAGACTAGAGTTAGAAACGAACAAGGTCTGCAGTCCAATCGGGTGGTGGTGTCAGAGGGAAAGTTGGATATGCATTTGGTAGAGAATTTTATGGCGGATCTAGGGAGTCATTCTGTTTGAAAATCCGAAGTGCGCAGCGGCGCTGACGGGACGGACATGATTTGAATATGAATTGATATCTTTAGTTTGACCTTGATTCTTGTTGGTCATATTCCGCCATTTCGCATTATTCCGATCAATTCCTTTCGAATTCTTCGCCATTTGAATAAAATACGACGGGGCGCTTGCTAATGGCACATTCCTCTTCAGCACTCCGATACCGTTCAATAATGGACTATACACGGCATGGAACAGAAGAGGTTTTTCAAGTAGGGAAACACTTCCACCGATTAGCTTCTTTATTATTTAATGCAGCTGAAATTCCTCTCATGCCACTTCTGTCAACCACAATCGACCTGACGCGTAGTTACCCGCTCACAAGCAAATCCCCAGATTGCATAGCAATAATCAATATTGGAAATTGGAACAGCGTCCTTTTTTGTCGGAATAATGCTACACCAAATGGAAGTCAATTTAGTTTTTATACTGTAACTGTTTGTATAACTGTTTGGGCAATGGAACATTATGACATTAATAAAAGAAGACTCTCACTCTGACTCTGGCTTTACCATTAAAGCGAAAACTCATCTATTAATTTGCTTCTTGACTAAGAGTTTATCGCCAATTCCAGAAGCGACCTATTGCCAAACAGATAATAGATGTTCTTTGAAGAAGAGTCTTTTAAATGTCTGGGAACTGTGACTCCCAGATACTTAATAGCACTGAATATATAATTAGCTGAAAGGTCAACTATGACTACTCTAAGGTCAAGCAACATTTCGAAGAAAAAAGAGCACCATCTTGTTCCACAAAAATGTGGTTAAATAATATATTGAAACCATGTTAATCGGTGAACCTGAAATTATGGCCTCCCCGGATTGACGTGAATTTGCTCTGCACATATGGAATCTTCATCGTATAGTGCATACCCTGATGAGGGGTGCTTTAGAGCGGCTAATTTTACTAAATTATGACACTTATCTTACAGGGTCAAAATATGATTTGAAATCTGGTTATCCAACTCATTCTTGCCAATGCGAGCCCTAAGGTCAAGAAACCCTGACACGAGGGTCAACTGGAGGTAGGATTTGTCAGTTCGTCTGGCTGTCCGTTTCTCATGCCTCACCTTGTCACATTTATTCTACCGTACTCCTGGGCATTACCAGGAAGAAAAATATGCCAAGCTCGAAGAAGGAGTGCGAGTGGAGCGAGATGTGATTGTTGAGGAATGATGACCTTCCTTCGTGTCAAAGTTTTGTCACTTTAACGGCCGCATTGACAAGAATGTGTTGGATAACCATATTTCAAATCGCATTTTGGCCCAGTATCATAAGTGTCATAATTTGATAAAATTAGCCGCTCTAAAAAGCACCCCTCGTGAGTTAGGTCTGGTTAGGACAGGTAAGAACAACCCAACCTCATCGGAATTTTCGGGATTTCTATTTCCGAAACATACTCGCTGACTGTGCCTTGTTAGAGATACAGAGTGATGCATAATCGCTTATCCAGTTCTTCTGCGATTTATGAATAACAATCCTTTTCGAATAACAATTCTGTGAAGCCTCTCTATATCCGGCGTGGCACGTAGTGAGAAGCAAATGTACTATATCCAGAATACGTCCGATTTATTTAATAATGGAACACCAGTCTGCCAATGCTAATATCGTAACCCTTTCGGATATCATTTGTTATAGATAGAGCATACGATATAAAAGTAGTACGTTTTAACGAAGTTTCAGCCATTCCTATGAAATCCAGAACCTAACCTCGCATATCGTATTCGAGATACGACGCGTACAGTTCAAAAAATTGTAATATATGTAAAATTGATTTGAATTAAAATAATTCAATGATTAATTAATACCTATTAATTAAATAATAATACACACATTAATTGACATAGCCGCTGAGGCCGAATCAAACACCATCGCACATTTTCGGGTTGCTTCCCATCCATTTGGCCTAGAGACATACAACGTAGGTACCATCTACTGTAGTATAGTAGGAAAAACCAGTGGAAAAAAAACCTCTCTATAGCAACCACAGGGAGTGCAAGTCCGAGGAATCGAACCCCAGCACGGCGAGACAGAATGGGCCAACCATACCATCATGCTGCGATGGACTTGCTTAATTATAATATTTAAGTAATATTAATTATTAAATAAATGTTAAATACTATTATAATTAATTAGTACTTATTATGAATATTATGAATATCAAATATATTAATTAATTATAATATTTATTATTAATTTCATTAAGTTAATAATAAATCGCTTATATTGACATTATAAGTCCGCTTATTATGAAAGACCCTGTGCGTGCAAACTCATTCAAGTTCCGTCTCACCGTATTACGACAACGACAATACATAAAATCACAGAAATTGTCATATGTCCTATGTTCACTCTGATTTAATTATGTTCCCTTACAATTTTTGTGTACTCACAGGAATCAAGGCTCCAGTCGTGTTTGTGAACTTAAGGCACATCTTCAACTCCCTTCTTTCTGTTCAATTAACTTCTGTTTGACCTTATACTGTATTATTTGTACGCGTCCATTACACACTTTGACATTTAAAACAATAAAACAAGTAAAACATTTAAAAAAAAGTATTTCAGTTTCTTTTAATTGAGTTTACGTGAAACGTAACCGTGGGTGCTGTGAAATTCACTATATGTGCTGGAAAGAAAACCGAAATCTTGAAAATGGCTGATAAGTAAGTAATTTTCTGTATAGTGCGCATTCCCAACTATTAGTATATGTAGTGAAATCACAGCAGTGAAAGAAAAAATAAAATGCACGTCATGTGATGGATTTTACGAACTAATGAAATGAACTAGAATTAGGTCGTAATCTGTTGTCAGTTGTCACCCGATTGGCGCTGCGGTTCTGGTGAATTTTAGAACAAAATAGCTAGAAAAGAATTAGAGTTATCTGACTAAAATTCCTGTGGGAGTAAAAATGCTAAGAATTTCATCATTGAATACAGTTTATTTTTTCAAAAATTGGATACTAGTTCTGCGTGCCCCGATTGAAGAATAGTTGAGTTAGCTCTTATTTTTAGAATCATGAAGAAAGTGGATTAACAATTTCGATATTTACAAAATTACATCCCGCGTCGCTGAACGAATCCGATTTCCGAGGGATGATGGTAGCAGTGTATCTCCTGTAAGACAATTTTCATAGATGTGTGTCTGAATGAAGTGACTCTAAAAGAACAAGAAACAGTCAAAGTAAAGACTATGAGGGACCGACTGGATTATTTATCTGTTTATATCGATTATTTCACCTCATCCAATTAAAATTGAATAATTTCTCGTCATTTATTCAATTTCAGCTGTCCTAAACTGATGGAAATTATTTCCAAAGCCGAGTTCTTGGGGATCATTGAATGTCCTGTTTGCAATGAAGTCCCATTTCCTCCCATCTATCTCTGCATTAAGGGTCACAATATTTGCAAATTGTGTAAGCCCAAATTACAAGAGTGTCCTTTATGCAAGAGCCGGTTCGAAGATGGAAGGAATTATTCGGTCGAAAAAATGGTTCTAGCTAGTACTCACTGTTGCGCTAACAGAGATGAAGGGTGTCAAATTGAAGGAACGGGCGAAGTGTTGGGTGCTCATATTGAAATTTGCCAGTACAGGTAAACAAATTCTTAATATTGCGGATTAAAGAGTAGTAGAAGTCCAAAAATGAATCGTCCAAAATCAGAAAACTTGTTTTCTATCTCATTCTGCACCTCAACTCTTTCAATATGTTCCAAATGGTCAGTCAACAATAATTGTTGTTGGTAGAATCAAAATACCATACGCAGAAAATAGGACCTTAAATCCCTAATCAATTTAATTCCGTCAGTTGTGGGCTAGACTCGTTTGTCTGTTTGTCTTAGTCAGATTTGCGAAACTAGGTTATTAGTATTTTAGGTACGATTTCGGTCGCTACACCATAACTGCTTCTCTACGAATGGATAAAAATGAATAACCGCAAGTGCGAGCGATTCAACATAAAAGAACCCGATAGTAAACCCCTTGTGGTTCATCTGAATGCAGTGGCGTAACCAGCTATAGGCCGACTAGGCACAGGCCTAGAGCGAATTTTTGGCCTAAGGCCTGTTCCAACCGCTTGATCAACAAAATGGCACAAAAACTTAAGAAGTTCTTATTAGTTACACGAATTGTTTTGGTCCTGATGGTTTCTATTACGAAATTCTGGAATTTAAGCCACAATACTCATTTTTTCTTCGCGCTTCGCGCGAATGGTTATAAAATAGTAAGATAAATTAGGCGCGCTTCGCGCGCATGTGGCCTTCGTAAATTATATGTGCCTATAGCAAAAAAAATTCCTAGTTACGCCACTGTCTGAATGTGTGAGAACGCGAAATAATAAGAATATGTCTTTCTCGCTTGTTGGTGGAATATAACGGAATGGGATGTGATGCAAAGAACGAACAAACTATGTATGTTTAATTGCAGGCCCGGACGTATACGATAATTAAAAACAAACATTACATACATATTATTAACCGATTTTTAATAAATTCTATTCATCCAGATCGTTCATGTGCCCGGGAGATGGGAGAAAGAATAATTGTAAACTTACCATAAAACTATCTAAAGCAAGAGAGCACTTTTTGGCGAATCACAAATTAGTCAAAGCAGATTCGAAGAGACTCTATAATTTGTTATTTAGTTCCATTGCTGGAGATCATTCAAAACTGACACACGGTAAGTATGAGTAATTCAAGTCAATTGTTTAGTTTGTGATCACTCCTATTAGGATTGAATCAGCTGCCCATGCCTGGATTAGAAAATGTGATTTGTTACCGGTTATTCTACATGACGAACATTTGCGTCCATTTTCGGTCATTGATGACTTTATTTTCACTAGCCAAATCAATTGCTCCATTTTGGCACTTCTTTGTGGCGAACACTATATACAAATGGACACTATGAGAATTCATGCCTTCATTCCAGTGGATGTTAAGAAATATTTTGCGATATGGACTGAAATGGATGTATGTTTCATATTTCCCAGATACTTCATGGTCACCAAGCCTAATTGAATTTGACGGGAAGACATTCTTGGGTCAACTCTTCACCCGCAACGACATATTTTACTGGACCATGTTTTGCTTTGGAACAGAAGAGGAAGCTGGAAACTACAGCGTTGAAATATTATTCAAGTCAAAGAGAAAAAGAGTAAGTTTTCCATTTTATTAATTGGCGACGACTAGTACGGTAAAAAGGATTCCTGTATAGTTTGCACAACAGTAAATGCCCAGTCATTATTCGTGTTTCCTACTATTGATTCGCAGAGTGCCAAATTTCAGTGGTCCGTTGCTGTTCAACCAATTATTAAGTCCGAGGAACTCAGAGATGGAAATGAGATGAATGATACACTTATCTCATTTTGTAGTTTCAAGAATTTTAAAAAGGTGGCAGTTCGTGATGACAGTAATTCCATCTATGCATTTTATACCGAATATAAGATATCAAAATGTGAACAAAGTTCTACTTCTAGTAGTTCAACTGAATCTGAGTAGTCAATGTACCGTTAGTCCCTCTTTCTGTGCAACAGTTCTCTTAAAATTTAATATTTTGAATGTTTTCCTTTTAAAAATATTGGCACCTTAGTGGTCATTTTTAATCTCAACAATTTTTATGTTACGTAACATTTATGGACTGTGAAGAAACGATTTTTCTTTTACGTGTAAAGTGGCTGTGGAAGTCATTAATTACCATGAAACCGGTACCGAAAAAAAAATTGTGTTAAGTGTTTTATTCATTTGTACATCGTTCCTGCAATTCGAATGGATTTGAATTTTACATAAGTTAGGCCAGCGACGTCAGATAAGATAAGGTAGGATTGTCAAAAAATCATCTGTACACGGACGATCAAAGTATGACAATAAATAAAACTGACTTGTGACGATGAAGTAAAATTTTAGTCTTGTACTCTCTTTTTCTGCTGAATTATCAATTCATTCTGCCTCCGTTCCATACAGCAAGCAGAGTGAAGTCTCATGCATTACCGTATTCATGTGCGTTCAAATGAATACAGAATTCCGTGTTAATATTTTTACTCAAGCTGACTATTTACTACACACCATTTGATAACTTAAGTGAACATACCGTATTTAGCAAAATGTGTGTGGCAAATTCGTTGATCTGTCATAATGTGTTCTCCGGGTCCCGTCTTCATGAATCGAAAAAAAATCAGAAGAAATTACATTGTGAACATTGTGTCCTATGAACTAATTTATTGATCAAATATTCCACGGCTTTTAGAAATCTTCATCTTCGATTTAAAGAATTTTTGCATCCTGAGAATAGATTTGGATTCAAGAGACATTATATTTTCCATGCTGACATTTTGAGAACAAATACGGTGGACCATTCTTGAACGCATTAATCTGCACCGTATAACCATTTTGAGTATTTTCTAATTATCGAACCCAAACTTACGCGTAACAGACAATCGCATATTGAGTACTTTAGTATGCCGATAATTCCAGACACCACTCCTAGTATTTCGTAAATGTAATTATATTGTGTTAAATTTATATAATTTATTAAAATCGTGTCTATTTTAATTTGATTTTTGAATTCTCACATGTACATAATAACTAATTATATTAAATAGTAACAAATACAGTTAAACCGTTCAAAAATAAACGATTTTAATAAAGCCACATTGGGTAAGTAAGCTCAGGTAGTAACACAATATAGAAAAATAGAATTTTATAGCTGATCCAGCTGACTTTGACTGATCTCGTTCTAACTGAGGAAATATAGAAGCCAGACTACATTACAACATTTTAAATGAAGGGTAAGCCATCCTAATACTTCCCACCGCCAGTTGGGTGTCACGAGATCATATAATATCCGATGAGCGGGGCATATTAGGACACCTTACCCTATTATTTAGGCAGACAAGTTAACAAATGTTTGTTCAATTGATGTTGATAGCAGAATTTCTTGTTACAATTGGAACAAAGATGACATTTTCCGATATTATGTGCTTTAAATCTATGGTATGTCCAATCTCTTCTCACCGTAAATGCTTCCGAGCATTGGTCACATTTGTGAGGTTTTACTCCAGTGTGTCTCCTAGTGTGGTTAATCCAAGATTCAACACGTCTGAATGCTGCTGAACAAAATGTGCATTTGAAATTCCTTCCCTCGCCGTCCTCGTTATTTCCATTATCTTCTTCAACAACTGGCTTAGCAAGAGGTTCTTTAAGTTTTTTTATCCCTTCAGTGGCTTCAGCTATTGGTTTGAGTCTCCGAGAGGGTGACCTGTTTGGTACCCATTCTTCGTCTTCATGATTTTCTGCACAATGAGCTTTTAAGAGAACGAGAGATGCATGAGATTCGCTGCAAAATTTACAAGCGAACCATTTTCCTACGGCCTGGGACGTGGATGTCGCTGATTTCTCAGAAGATTCAGTCCTGATTCCAGTCCCGGTTCCGGTAACAGGAATCTTCCCTGTGAAGATAAAATTTTCAAAAATACAAACTCGACATATCGAACCTTTTTCAAAAAATATCCTGAAAGACCAAGAAACTAAGCACAAGCACCTTCATGTTCGGAACGAATATGTTGGAGAAATTCTGTTTTGTCCGTAGCATCAAATGTGCTATTACAAGCCGGTGCATAAGGACATAGGAATTGACCGTACTCATTAGAATTGACGAATATCTCCTGCTCTTCTAGGCCACTCCCAGTGTCCATGTCGGACCCTTCTTGGTCTACATCACTGAAATCCAATCCAATATTCGAATTGTAGAATTTCGTAACGAAAAAACTACTAACCTATTGAAAAATGGAAGTACATTGACTTACGCTTCACCATGGTCGTCCTCGTAGACAATATTAATAAATTCTTCAGTGTCTGGGTCATCTCCGATCTCAACATCTTCTGCTAGCTCTGTTACTAGGTCTGCGGTTATGGTCTCCACCTCCGGAGTGACCTCTGACACGATTTCCTGGTCCAGGTTATCACTGGAAGTATATAAAGTACAAGTCATAGAATTAATTGCTTTCTCAACACGATATATCGGGGTTCGGTCATTCTGGTAGACATAATTTGCTCCTTTTAAAGGTTTTGGAAAAGTCGTAAAATATTTAAGAATTTCAACTTACGCCTCCGCAACTTCGGTCCGAATTTCTTTTACTGGTGAAAGTCTACGCCGGGGTCCAATTCGTAGCTGTGGAGGTGAAGTTTTGCCTGCGGCTTTAACCTCTGACCTTAGTCTTTTTGTGGACTGAATAGTTTCACTTTTAAGTGTTAATGATGAATCTTCATTCTTATTTAGTTTAAGGCTGAATGCAGAATTGTTCGTAGGGGTAGATATTCTGGCCCAAGCTGTCGGATTTGGATAGGTGGCCTCAATTTCTGCTCAACGAAAACAAAATGGATTTCGCAGTATTAAATTAAATTTTCAAACTCGATCGATTTGCTTGGAAAAATTGTCTTACCTTCGACGACTTCTTCCCTGAATCGATCAAACGGATGAAAATGGTTTCCCCCATAATCGTCATTATTATCGTCAAGGTTTTCTTTAAGACTTCCTCGTTTTGAACAAGTTTCTTTCAGTTTATTTTTCAAAAGATTCTTCTCTCCTTCAATTTTGATTTTGAGATCTTTCAAATCATTTAACATTTGACGGATTTCCTTCATTTTGCTGACACATTGTGGACAATAAGGGGCTTGGAGGAATTTCCCACCGAATGAAAAAGTATTGTCATTTAATTGGAGTCCAAGAAGTTCGCACAAAGTCCCAGCTGCTGTTTGTTTTCTATTTGAAAATTCAAAATACCTCTGAATTCTTCTAGAACAAATGAAACACAAATTGCAGGTCATATTATTGTTGCGGCCCGGAAATGGCAACCCCAACACAGCAAAAAAAAACTGCTGACGAGAAACTACTGATTTTTTTGTCACAATACTTTTCAAATCCGCTATTTTTTCAAGTTTAGGTAAATTAAAAAAATTGAAATGATTTGAACTCAAGTGGATTTTTGAATCTACGAGGATTCACCGCGAGAATGTAGACGGTTTGCAAGTGCGAGGTAACTTGCTGGGGCAACGATGGGATTCAATGTGAAAACCCTTGTTGATTGTCTTACATTACACATATTTCACTTGCACTTGATTCTAATTGCGCTTCCTGTCATTGAAACAGAGTGATAATGCATGACCACATGTTCATAGTCGTGTTTATAGGATAACGGATAATATAATACAATAATACTTATTTCTGTGTAATTTTTTTTCAATACTAAATTTTTTATTCAGTCGCTGTCTTCCATACAAAGATTGCCCAATGGACACAGAATACAAA
>JAQFYE010002337.1:0-18409 GCA_034694305.1 Protaphorura glebata | reverse complement strand
ATACATGAACCTTAGAATACACCCTTTTTACATTCATGCAATGAAGTTTCTTCCAAAATATTAAAAATAAATGTAACAAACGCCTTGAACCAATATACATGAGGATGAATAGATGTCCAAATAAATTTGAAAATTACACTCCGATTGTATTGAAAACACTTTAGTTTTATGTTCAGTATTAGTTCGTCATTCACTTCAATACTATCCAACACTAACAAAGCTTTGTAATATGGTTTGTACTTTCCTAATTAATTTTCAGTTGCAGCTGCAGTCGTAGAAAGAAATCAACGTGAAAGTTTTTCTTTTAATTTTGGACACTTTAAGTTGACATGGCCGCAGAATCGAAGAAGAATGGAGGTGGTGATCTTTGCGTCGCAGTAAATGGTACGGATGCTGACGCTGGTGCGAGTGCGAGTCCAAGTCCTGACCTTGGAGATAATGTTCGAGTTACAACTAATACTATAAGCAAAATATCGTCACATTGCGGAAAAATAGCAGTCTTACTTTGTATTATTACTTTGGTTGGAATCGGACTGAACTACTTTGATTACAGAAAAGATTGTGACTCAAATTTTGCTTTTCAAGAAAATATCAAGCGTAAGAATTTGTATTATTCGGGATTTCTATTTATTAATTAATGAGTTAATTAATTAACTAATAAACCCAATTAAAAAAATACGAATGCCATTTTAGATTTCCTTTTCCATATATTGTCATGTTGAGAACTATTTCTGGCTTAAGTAATAGTAATACACCAATCAATTTATTTTCCGCCATTCTTTTTATTCAGGTTGGAATGTCCTTCAATTTGAACTAAAAAGAGAAGTGCTCGGACAACATATTTTGGGGTTGACGATACTCTTCTTTTTATTATTCTGAGCAAGACTGATAAAGCTGGTGGTGAAGTTAATAGAATTACAGCGAATCATTATTGATCAGCGAGAAGCAACGAGAGGGCATGAGTTTGTATGACTTTGGTCAAGCTGGTGCTGTTGCTGGTGCTGTAACAGAAAATAGTAATACGGACACGTTATTTTTAGCCAATGAGTTCCACTTTCCTAACTGATTTTGTCTGTCATCTAATATATGCTGTATTAATTAATATAATTTTTTCGTCCTCAGCACGGTTCTGAACATGCCATTTTAGCCATTCTTCAGAACGTTTATACGGCTATTGATGTAGGTAAAGTTTGTATTTTGGTTACGCTTGACCTTAAGAAAGCGTTTCCTTCTGTGTCTCGTGACTTATTATTAAATTGAAACAAGCTGGCATTGATACTGACTGGTTTTGTGAGTATCTTTCTGGTCGCAAACAACAAGTTCGTAATGTAAATGGTAAATTATCTGAAAAGTGCGCTGATATCTGGGGTGTACCGCAAGGAAGTGTTATGGAACCAATTTTGTTTTCTATTTTTATTAATTTTTTGCCAAACATTCCGAAATGGTGTATTTCAATTTTGTATGCGGATGATACAACTCTTTTGATTTCGTGCTACCCATGTGACCTTGCTAGTACAATTAGATTACTAGAGTCTGATATAGAAGATATTATTAAGTGGCTGAATGAAAATTTTCTCGAAATTAACGGTGGTAAGACCGAAGTGATAGTATTAGGATCCCCAACCATGGTCAAACGTATCGGCACTATTAAGGTGAAAGTAGGTGGTGTTGACATAGAATCTCAATCATCTGTAAAAATTCTTGGTTGCGTTATTGACAACGCACTGACTTTTAAAGATCACATAAAGTTTACGACCCGAAAATGCTTTGCTCAATTGTCGCCCTTTTTTACTCTACGCCCTTTAATTTCTACCAAAAATATGGTCATACTTATTCAAGGACTTGTATTTCCGCACCTTAATTATATGGCTAGTGTGCGGGGTTTGGCTAGTGGTGATACTCTTAAGTCTGTTGAGCGGATTGTTAAATCCGCGGCTAGGCTGGTCATAAAATCTAGTAAATATGATGCAATTACTGATAAACTAAATAACGATTTAAAGTAGCTAGGCCCGAAACAATTATTTTATCGATCTGTACTGTGTATTATGTACAAAGTTGTTAAATGTGACTACGGCCCCGAATTCTTCAAATCTTTGTTCAAATCAAACTCTGAAGTGCACCACCACGACACACGTTCTGCTTCGCAATTACATCAAAGTTATTCTCTTACCTCAGAGTCTGGAAAGAAGTGTTTTGTGTATTTAGCCACCCATTTATGGACTACGTATTGTTCTGAGCGACCTAATAGCTATGACACATTTAAGCGTGAAATTGCGGATTATATGTTATGTAATGTTCCCCGAATCTAAATATTGTGGTGGTTTAAGTTTAGTTGTTGCAATTTCGTGTAATAGTTGATGTAATGTAGTACGTATTCTCGTAAAAGTATGCCGACGGTTCTGTAACTTACATCATAATGACCTGTCTTGTAGAGGGCGTTGTATTTTAATAAATTGAAATTGAAATTGAAATTTTGAGTCAGTTTGTCTAGATAAATCATGCGGAAAAAATATTCAGAGGAGGTCGCAAAACATTTGCCACTCGTCCGAAAACACGTTCAAATTTGATCGGAAAAAGACTGCAAAATATTTTTTAACGAAGGAAATCGCCGAAGCACAATTTATCGTATACTACATATGTATGACGAGTTTGGTAGTGCACTTTTTAAAAAACCAAGTGGAAGCAGTAGAAAGTTTGCATATGCATATGTAATAATTTGTTGTTTAAAACAGCATGATTTAATTAAGTCGGTATATTGTAACACCTATTGGAAATCAATTTGGTTATTATACTGAGCTGTATGGGCTATGGAGCATTATGACTTTAATAAAGAATTCTCTGACTCTGACTCTGATGCGGTTTCCTGACATCTCCACCCGTGCTGCAGCTAAGAAAACCGGAGCATCGTGATCGGACCTGTGGGTAATTAAAGCTAAACGGTTGGGCTTTAGAACAGGCAAAGTAACAGCTGCACCAAAAATAAGTTGAACGGCAAAAATTATTGCCAAACAAAATTGTCGAAAAGTAGATTAGAAACGGTCACCGGCCGATCCATCAAAGTTTTTAGTGATTACCAATGAGACCAACTGTGTCATTGACCCGGTAGTGTGAATGGTGTCAAGTTCAACTCATATAGAGACAAGAAAAATAGACCCGAAATATAAATTCAAGAGTAATGAGGAATTTCCTAAAGAGCAAAGGCTTGCATTTGACGAAAAAGGAGCTATTTCAAAACCGCTAATTTTGACAAAAAATTAGAACTCGGAAATATACATCATGGACTGTATCAAGAAGAGGTTGATTCACTTAATTGAAAAAAAATATGTTTCGTTCTGTCGGACATGGCAACATACCATTACGCCAATATTGTTACAACAAATCCGTCCGAATAAAAATTGAATTTTGTGAAAAAAGTTAACAACGCCCCAAATGTGCCTCAAGCCCGCCCGATTGAGAAGTTCTTGGCCTTTGTTAAACGCAAATACTCTAAGGTTAGAAAAACACCAAAAACATTGAAATCATTCAAAAGGGTTATTACGCTACAAATCAGAGAAGTAGCCGCGAAGAGTGGACTAGAGCTAACGCGCGGGGTCAGACAAATAATTTGGGCCATTGGAAAGCAACGCGTTTTTGGACCACTCAAAGCATGAATTTACTAGGCAATTGGTTCCTCTATTTGGTAAAAATATTAGCATCGTCACAGTTTGGAACGTTGTAGTTCTAAAATTGGTTTAAAAAATGGACCATATTAAAGACTCACCCTTTATTTTTTGTTTTGTAAGAAATAACGTCTCTGTCCTGTCTAGCCAGGTAATCTTCGAATAAAAGGCACAATATGTTGAAAATAAAATTGGAGCAAACATAAATTTAATTTTCATCATTTGATGTCTGTGTTCCTCACGTTGGGGCTAAAGCGTCTGAAATGCTATTAAATATATGTAAGACAAGTCGTTGTGCTAGTCAGCGATTGGAATTTTGTGGAAATTGTAATAAAATCACAACATTTTGTATTCTGTTAAAAATTGTTTTAAAAAATTGAAGGAAATTGAAATTGTGACTGACTTACTCTTAATTCTGTATCGTCCTGTATGAGATTAGCATTCAAACAATGCCAATCGTCTAAAACTGTCACTTTTTATCACTCAACGAGTCGCCCATTTCTACTGGCCTGATGAAAAGTATGAAACCGGTCGCCGTTTAATAAATCAAATGAAGAACATTTAAAAAACTGTTTATTGATTTGGGTTTGAGAAGTCTCAAATTCTTCACATAAAGAAGAATTTCAAAAGGCTGAGGAATCAAAAAAGAAGGGCTGGCCCTTGATTCCATCAATAGATCTGCGGATGATGCATGCATAACACTTAAATTCAATAAATTGTTTTCAAAATACGGTTTTATTGATACATCTAGACATCTTCATCAAAATCGGAAGCATATGTCATACTTGAGTTCAATGCCGAGGAATCATCAAGCAAGGTTGGACCGCATGTGCATATCTGGATCAATTTAATCTAATACCAATGGACTCAATACTACCCGCTCCCCGGTGACCAAAGGAGTGTTGAATTGTGTTTGTAGGTTGGACCACTAGGTATGGGGTCAAGGGTATGGGCATTTGACAACACTTTGTTGAAAGATACTGAGTTTTATTCAAAACTTGGACGACAGCTTCAAAGTTTTATTTCAACTGAGAACTGAGTCTAATTCTGAATGAATTTGAATGATTGTACAAATCTGTCCTGCTAGGACTGGAACAATGGCTATTGAATAAAACGGTGAAAACCGAAGAAGTGCAATTGTATGGTATTTTATTGCAACCGAGCTAATTGAATACCGATTGACTTTTACACATTATGATCCCAATTTACAGCACGTTTTGTGTTTCAAATATGGTGGGGAGGTCAAAATTACGCTAGTAACAAAATGATATTGAAGATTGAGCTGTCATCTTTTTCATTTTATGATTTTTTCTATTTCCACTAGTTCGGGCAAAATTTATCAGCCTAGTTAGCATTTCAAACTGCAAAAATAATTAACCACAACACACACACTTTTGACTTAACACAATTGTCCACCATTGTCCAAATAAATTGAATGGATTTAGAATAATCGCTTCTTTCTTTTCTTCTCGTGAATCTTCCGAAAGTTGATTTCGTCCGAGAATTTGACTAAAAATCTTTTAGTCTAATTAGTGTTCCGAACATATACTTAAATTCCAGCTTATTTCAGGAGCGGAGAGGCCGGTGGAAAGTTCTAAAGTCCTGTTTCGAAGCTCATGGTTGACGGGCAAGCGATGAAATCCGATTCTTGTTTTACTGTGAACCCATGTACTACTATTTTTACACCCTAGCACGATGCAGACCACCATTTCTTACGGCAATATTTTAAAAAAAGTAAATAATAGTAAATTCACTCCAAACTGAATTAAAGGAATACCACCTCTTAAAAGGAATTGATTGCAAATCAGTTTTTATTATGTGGTGAATGCAAATAAAGATTTCTGTGGAGCAGCAATTGTTTACACCTCATGACAAATATTGCCGTTGCCACATCATAATGAAAGAATAACTAAAATACCCGCTTTATTTAACCCGGGTGAGATCCTGGTGACCTCGAAAATTACAAAAAAAACTCACACAACAACGAGTATCGACTGAGCTGATCGGGATTGTCAAAGAAACTGGGTAGCTACATTAATTTAGAACACTTTCTAGTTCAAATTTTAAAACCAGAAAATTGTGCTACTTTTACATTTTATATTTTTGAGATAATCAATTCAATCTTAGTTGATTTGAACATTCGCAGTGTCGATAATGTTCTGAGCAGAAGGAGGGCCTGTGGCTTGGTTTTCCATAAAATTTCTCATCCGAAATATTTCCTTGAAAGTGTCTCTAAATTTTGGCGTCATGACGCAATAAATGATGAAATTGACTGATGAGTTGATGTTGAAGAGAAGGACAACAATTATGTATATATGTCGAAAATCCGTCGGGATATTTAAGACGTTTCTCATGAAAACGTACATGCTAAACGAATTACAAATCAGGAAAACTGTCACCACACAAATCAACATTTTGGCAAGTGAGACGTTATTCGATCGAGTCTGTGACATCGTTTGTCTCCTCTTCCTCGCTTGACGCACCTGTTTAGGGTAGAATTTGACAAATTAGTTTCAAAGTCAACCTCACAAATATTTTGTCATACCAATATTCAAGATAGGTTAACCAGCTCTTCGCGTAGTCAGGAGAGTCACATCGGAGTAAACAATTGAAATAACAACTTTTCTCTTGCCTGATCCGGCTGCCCATGCCTATGTACTACGAAAACCTGGTTTCTAGATCAATGTTAATCTGTCTATAGAGATTCCGAATTTCTTGTCATTGGGGTGAATGACTTTTCCGCAATTCCGAAATTGAAATGGTAAGTAGGACGCTAATGTATTCTCTCTATATACATTTTTGGTTACTATGCGATCCTTATATGAGAGGGTGGGTGTGAAAATTTTAGGATTTCTCATTGTCTCCTCTGCTGTGGCTCTCCTTACTACACGAAGAGCTGGTCCAAGCTCCTTGATGATATTGATATATGTCTATATGTTACAGACAAAGCCCGAAATTCGTTAAAACTAGAATTTACTACTTAGAACCCGAATTATGTGGTCGAGTTTGAGAATTTTAGTTCTAACTAGATAAAACCCGTTTTAACTAGATAGAACTGGAATTAACCGAAACCGTTCGTTGAAAGGCGAAATTCTATGTGTTGAGTGAATTTATATAAATATTTTTAATGGGGGGCTCAGCCCCTTAACCCCTATCTTGGCACAGCCCCGAATGCCATCGGAGCTTTATCCCAGAACCCGGCAAGGGGGAATCTCCGCTCCCCTAGACGCCTAGGGCTTGACCTACCTAACCTAACTGTACCTAACAAAATTAATTAAATTACATAAACAATTACCGAATATATTGCTTAGGAAAACAAAAAATATCTGAACCTTGAAAATAGGGAATCGGTTTACCTAGGAAAAATAGTTTAAGTACACAAAGCCTTCCGGCGTTCAACGAACGGATTCGGTTAATTCTAGTTCTATGTAGTTAACTCGGGTTTTAACAAAACTGACACGGCGGATCCGCAAGTGCTACATGGTTACTAATATGTATTGTCGTCATCGTATCAACGGAGCTACAATACCTGTAACCAAGCCTGAAGCTCGTTGTAAAGATCAGTTCAAATGGGATCTGAGACACCACATTTCAACTCAGTATGAAAGCGCTTTCGCGCGGATTGCGCGAGCAAAAATCACGTTTTCAACGTTTTCCACCCACTTTTCCGTGGGTTTCGTCATGGAAAGCCAAAAAAACTTCAAAATCTGGAAATACCAACTGTACCACCGCATTCCCATGTATTTTATGAAAATTTTAATCCTAGGGTCGACAATTTTTGAACAAGTTGGTTTTACATGAAAACTTCATTTCACGACGTAATTCGTGCGTTTTTAATGAAAGTACGATTTCGGGGTAAAACCACGTTTCCCAGAAATTGTCGATCCATGGTTTAAAATTTTTATGAAAGACATGGAAATGTGGTGGTGAAGTAAGTTTTGAAAATTTTGAAGTTTCCGTGGCATTTCATTCCGATACCCATGAAAAAGTGGGTAGGGAACGTCAAAAACGTGGATTTCTTGTTTTCGCTCGCGCGCTTTGCTTGAACGCGCTTTCATACTGAGTAAAAATGTGGTGTCTGAAGTCTCATTTGAGCTGTTCTTTCCAACGAGCTATCCCGCTAGGTTTTAGCTATTGTAGCTCTGTAGAAACGATGGCGACAATACATATTAGCAACCCTGTAGCACTTCAGGATCCGCCGTGTCAGCTTTTCATTCTCTTTGGCTGGAGCTCACAGTTGTTAGAACTAGCATTCCTCAACTCGACCAGATATTTTGGGTTCTAACTAGAAAATTCTAGTTTGAACGGATTTGAGGATTTATCTATGACATCTTTTGTTCGGTCCATAATGGGGTCACCGGATGAAACCATTAAGTGCGGCGTCTTTTAGCCCTTGTGTCAAACTGAAGTAGATTTGTTGTCATCCGTATAAAATTTCTTAAAGTCGATAATTCGTAATTCCTTTCAGATTTGGGTAACGCACTCTTTAACATCGAGGCACGACCAGGTTAATTAAAAAAATCCAATGGTTCTCATACATTAACATATATCGATACATTCAAAACGAATATGAGATGCACTTTTGATCATTTTGTTATTATATACTAAGAAATATGTCATCTCGTCATTGGTTTTTCCACAGAAAGTGAGCCGAGCGAATCTGTACCATCCCGCACTTTGAAACGAAATTCATCAAACTAATTTAATTTTTTTCCAAACGAAGTTCTCGGCAACTAAATTATTACTTCGAAATTGAACATCACAAAAAAATAAGTTTGCCTTCTCTTCAGCTCTTCTCGCACCTATTAAAAATTAAATTTCAAAAAATTACTTTTAATTTTTATAATTATTGTTTCTTTATGATATTGATCTACTTTGCGCTTTAAGTCCTACAGTCGTCGATCTAGCAACTTTTGTACAGATCGTACAGCCTTTGCTATAGTGAAGATATTTTATTTACCTGGGCTACACACACCCATATATAACCATATGACTTTGCAAGTTTCCCCCCAATGTTAAATTTGCATTTGATTTGGGGCATACCCCCCTTGTAATTCAAATTGGAAATTCTTCCTCCAGATAACCTTAACTATTTTTTAAATTGGAAAAAAATAAAAATCTCAAGTAGGATTAGTAAAGGCCCTGGCACACGGTGAAGAAAAAGCTGCATGCAGCTTGTTTCATGAAGCTTTTTCTTCATGCAGTTTGCTTTTTTGGACTGTCACACGGTGCAGCTCGTGCTTCATGCAGCAAAAGCTTCAAGCTTCATGAAATAGGATCGGATCCTATTTCATGCAACAAAAGCTTCATGCTGCACTTGGTCCGAGCTTTTCATTGGCTCTCGTCCATCACCAAGAACCGCGGAGTAAAGTACACATACCGAACTCAAATTACAATTTACACTTCAAAATTCAAAACAATTAATTTGCAATTTGTACACATTGATTTTATTTAAATAATTACGATCGTGATAATGGTGAATAGTAAAATTGTGTTTGTCACTGAGTCAGCAAATTCAAGAGTCTACACTTGAGAAGAAACTAATACAACCTGTCATATCACAAAATCACAAAAAATCAAATCGAATAAAAAAATAATGTGGCTGTTCCAGATAGACCTCTGAGCGTATATTTTATTCTAATAGATAGAAATCATTCGTAAATAAAAAAGATTAGTTTATAAATTATTACATTCACCAGAACCAAACAATTTTTTTTTTTTGCTAAAAATGGAATTAAGAATTATTAATTAATTCAATCAGAAAGCAAAGAGTAGGCCGATATTCTGCGCATGTTTTTTGTTGACAAGCTTCACCGTCTGACTGGTTCATAAAGTTTTGCTTCATGTAACAAAAGCTTCACGAAGAAAAAACTTTTTGCTGCATGAAGTTTTCTTCACCGTGTGCCCTAGCCTTAACGGTCCCTCATATAATAGCAATCGACTGACACGTGGAGTCTTCTTGCGTAACATAAAAGAAAGGTAAGGCTATACCCATTTACATATTCGATGTGTCGCAAAAGTATGTGCCCCGTACTTGTCGCTCCTATGTGTGGCATAAAACTTATGCCAGTTACGGTCATCCAAACCAGTTTAATAGCTCACCATCACAGTATCACAATTCAATTAAATGGCCTCATCTCAACATAATTTCTCAATTTGTTTGCGGCAAATTATAAACAAACCGGGATACTTACTTTTGCGACAGACGGTCCTTCCCCATGTACACCCACATACCTTAACATATATGAGGACATTCAAAACGGTCAGTGCTGTCATTGGTATGATGCGATAAACAACCGCGGACGCCCAAGTTGCGTAGTACAGGTAATAATCCGGATTTTCTATCAATGCAGGTATTAAGCGATAGCAGGTCCAAGTCCCGTTCTCATCATATATACTCTGAATTTTATAATGAAACCAGACTGGAAGTGCAAATAAAATTGAAAACGTGACGACGATGACTGAAACCCACGTCGCATTTTTGACGGTACAGTAAGGTCTCGCCATGAGTGGACGGTAGACGACAAAGAATCGCTCCAGGCTCACTGTTATAGTAAAGTAGGTTGAGCCTAGTTGGGCTGCAAAGTCAAAGAAAACGAAGAATAAGTTAAAATTATTATACATATACAGGGTGGCTAGTACTCATGGACAAGTTCAGGTCATTACATATTAGTCGCAATGTACTCCCCCAAATATGTATGATTTACATTCCTTTTCCTTATCGTGTAAACAACTTACCTGCTAAAAGGATGGGGTCAAAACAACTGGCGATCAGTGGATAAAACATTGTATGATACAAATCTTCAAAACGTTGCACCCAGAAATATTGAAGGAATGAAGGAATTCCAAAAATCATTAATGCCATGAAGACATACACAAAGTCACAAACACTTAGACACAACAATATGATGTTAGTTGATGATCGCATGGCAGGGCGGGACAAAACAATGGCACTGAGGGTATTTCCAATTATCCCGACTGAGCTCACAAAAGAGATTCCAATCCCACCGATCAGGAAGTCTGTGAATTGATATCTATCGAAACCGCACTCAAATTCTACATAATTAAAATCTTCTAAAAAAACAGGATAATCTTTGCTCGAATAAAATATATACTCTAAATCTGTCATGTTCTCCATATTTTTTTGCATGGCACTCAATATGAATTTTGGCAGGTCCTAGGTTCAATTCAACTGTCTTTATATACTTAAGTTTTAATTAGGATGAAATCGTAGGAGTAATTGAATCAGAGGCCATCGTTGTGGTTTCAAATCATAACTCACTTGAGCTTTGACAATTAGTTTATTTCTAGACTGTTCTACCAAACCAGGAAGAGAAGTTGGTAGTGAAGTCTGGTAATTTATCGTTTTATGGTTAATTAATTAAGGCTGCCATGCATTGACATGACGAATTGTTGAAAATAGTGCATCATTTCAACTTGCGGTTTTGTAGTTGATATCGGGTGCACATTTAACCTCCTACGGCTGTACACATTCTGAAGTATATAAAAAAGGGTTAATAAGCAGCTTCTGAAATAATAAACAGTCGCGACTGCATAGAGATCCCGTAGTATCGCAGAGTGGTTTAGAGGGTGTGGAGAGTGGATTAAACGGTGTGGAGAGTGGATTAAACGGCGTGGAAAGTGGCGTGGAGGGTTTGGAGTTGTTGAGAAAGTTGAGACTGCGGCTTCGTGTACGTAATGAGATAGGCCTATCTTTTTAACATTAGGGATCGATATCTCTATAACGTAGCCTTTGTAATTGGGTTATGACAGAAGCACTGCTGCTTCGTCTACGTAATGAGAAAGGCTATTTAACATTAGGAGGCGATTTCTCTTTAACGTTACCATCTTTTTAACATTAGGGGGCGATATCTCTCTGACGTTACGTATTATATCACATCATACTGGAAGCATGTGTATGATAGAACGCTTTCACTTAAGTGATCGGAAGTCGCCTTACCTCTTTAGCATTAGGGGGCGATATAGCTCCAACCTTACCGTCTCTTCAACATTAGTTGGCGATATCTCCATAACGACGTTACAAATCCTATCACAATATTATGGAAGCATGTAAGATTTCAGAAGTGCTTAAGCAATATTGCGATAAGATAGTTCAGTATTACTTCTTTGTCAGGAGCCCTTTTGAATTCCTTATGATACCAATAAGGTTATAGCAAAAAATTTCATTATGACGGTCTCTATTAAGTGCATCTGTGACAGATTGGTTTATGCTCTCATGAGTAAATAGTGATCACGCAAGGTAAGAGGATACAAATAGAAGCATTTTTGAGACTAAAATGCTCTCATACAGTTGAGATTGCAAGGAGGAGAGGTGAGAAGCATTGCACCAGACGGACAAATAGACAGACAGACAGACGCTCAGACAGAAAGCCCTTTGCAGGACTGCGTCAACGGGCTAATAAATGAAACTTCCAAAATAATAAACGCAGCCAAATCAGTCAACACTGGCGCAAGTATACACGTTTAGCATTTTATCTACCATTTTATTCAATACCGGGTAGGCACGCTTACATAACACCAAATCAGTCAACACTACCGCAAGCATACACGTTTTACATCGTGCATACCATTTCATTGAATACCCGGGTAGTAGAGGTGTAAACGGGCCGTAAAAATGGAACCCGCTCCGGCCCAACCCGACTTTTTCTCTATTGCGTGCAGCCCGACCCGGCCAGATGTTGTGCTGATTTGATTGAGATTGTAAGGAAGTGGGGTGAGAAGCATTGCACCAGACGGACGGACAAACGGAGAGACAGACAGGACAATTTTATAAGCCCTTTACAGGAATGCATCATCAGGCTAATAAATGATATACCGGGTATTTCTGAAATATCTACCGCCCTTTTGAAATTAAATACCTTCCAAACGGTGAGACGGATTTGGGTTCGGTTTTTTCCAAAATTGACTTTGATATTCTCATACGTCCACTCGTCCTTTCACCCCATGACCCACGAGTAACACTTTCGAGTCACTATGCAATTTTTTAATACTCAATTATCGAGCTCTGGTATCGCCTCCGATTTACAATCGCAATTTCATAATTGATTACATCGAGTTAATCCATTCGAGTTTCAATCTCAAATATCCAATTTTTTATTTCTTTCCAATCTTTCTGATCTTTTTTCCAACCTTTTCTCTACTTTCCGATCTCAAGTGTTCCACAATACTCAAATTGATCACCGGAATTCTCTCCAGTGGTATTTCCCTTGTGAGTTTTCTACTCAGTTTACACAAATTATCACGGATCTCCACTCTCAAGCCTACTGTACACTTACTGTGCACACCCGACAGTTTTCTCAAGTTTCCAAAAGAATGTCTTATCTTTCACTAAAAATAGAATCTTTTGTCTCAATGCTCTAAAAGTTGGGATCAAATCACTTTAAAAATGTTTTCCAAGTTATCCTGTCAAATTTCTAAAAAATTACATATTCCAAATTTACCTTGCAAAATTTCCGTTAACCCAAAATTTATTAATTCGTTATAACATGGCCCAATTTTTTTTTCAAACTTTATCTAGTTTACACATAAGGCTAATCCCTTGTCAATTTGACAGTTCCACAAAATACGTCTATTTTTCTATTTCCACAGCACTGTATTTTTCACAACAAAAACGAAAGACAAAGAATTGTTTACTATGCTATGTTGTGCTACTCAATACATGACTCGAACTTTGAACAAAATATACAGAACGTAATTTTCATGCATGCATTATTTACAACTCGGTGTAAATATTTACTCAAGTCGGATAAGACACGAAGACTCAAACTATCTTTTCAAGTAAATCCCTAATTATTCATTTAATTTCAATCAAATTTTTTTTATTTAATTTTCTCAAATGGTTGGTGTACTCAATTAACTGCTATACTATGCTTTGGTGCAAGAGGTTGGTTCAACGTTACTACAACTACCACCAATTTGCCTAATCTTAGCTCACGCAAGTCGTTACATTCAATTTTCTGTCGATTCTCCCAAGAATCCCCAAAACTAATTTAAGTAGTCGCAAAAACAGAAAAGTCCAAAAAGTTCAAAAGTTTTTATCTGCTATGCAAGAAAGTGACGCTTATTTTTCCAGCGTCCCTTTGTATTTCTGGAGGGAAACTTCTCTACAAACTGCTTAAATTGCCGTGACGTCATTAGGACGCCAACACAAAATGCTAAACTACACCAGAAAAATTCTACTATTCCCCTGGAAAATTTTGTAACGCTCCAAATTTAATCGGAAATTTAAGAATATGAGTAAAATATGTTTTTGAAAATATGTGTTTTAAAATCGTTTTTCACAATTTTCTACAATAATCCGATGCTACAATTTCTAAAATAATTTTAACCGTCAACAAACTTACCTTGACCTTTCCAAATTTGGTCACGATGTCCTGATTTTTGCAAGATTTTTAAAAAAGTGGCCTCCGATTTTGTCTCAAAATTCCCCCGGGTCTAAGAAAAATCAGGCGATCTACCCCGAACCTTCTCAGACGCCCACTCGTCCTTTCACCCAAATGACCCTTGACCACTTACGAGGGAACTACTTAGGCTGTCCGTCAGCGATTTGAACCAAACTTTTTTTTCTGAAAGACATTCACCCCAAACCCTCAAAACACCTATCAGCTCGAGCAACTCTCAAAACTCAATTTTTTAAAAAAAGTTTGAAATTTATTTTTAAAAAATAGATTTTAGCATGGGATATCCTATGTTAATTTCTCCCAAAAATGATCTCAAGACAATTTTTTTTCAAAAATTGAAAAAATTCTTTTTCTTAAAATGGTTTAAAAAAATAAATATTTTAAATTATTTTTTTTTATTTTTAAAATGGTTTAAGTGTTAAAAATAAGAAATTGGAAGATGGATAACCTCATAACTTTGCATATTTGAATGTGTTTTGGCCCAGAATTCGAAGCTTGTTATAATATCGTTTGACCCAAACTTTTTTTTCTGAAAGACATTCTCAAACCGTCAAAACACCAATCGGCTAAGAGCAACTCTCAAAATTCGATTACCAAAAAACGAAACTCGGAAACTCAAAATCCTTACGTAAATTAACAGACAGAAATTCAGGGTTCCTGGGTTCTCCCCCATTTCCACTTCATCACAAATCGTTCAAAATTTGAAATTTGGTAACACTAGTATATTTTTTTGCTATGTTCAGTCAATTTGAATATCAACTGCCATTCGAAATGAAACAAAAAATACTCAACTTCGTGTCAACATACGAATAAACTAAATTCTACATACGGAAGAATCGTTCTCTTAAATACAAATCAGCACTGTTTTCATTACTGTGCAAAATTACTGAAAATAACGTACATGTGCCCATGACAGTTTATTTCAAAGCTTACACCAAAAGAAGTACAAGAACTTGGCTGTAGAATTGCATTTTTAACATATAATTTAACTGTGGATGTGGTAATTGTAAAAGTAACAATTGAAACACAGATTTCTGCGACAATATGCACACTTCACGGTTTTCGCTTCATATTTGACCACGTTGAAGTTACAAAATTTCACATTTCACTTTTTTTTGCATCAAATGTGAAACAAACTTGCTTCACGGTCAAAAAGAATTATTTCTCATCAACCAAATCCGATGAGTACCAACAATATTTAATCATGGGCTTGAAGATAAGAGCGGACAATTGGTTATGCATTAACGATTGCATGCGGATGACATTCTTTCTTGTTGTAACTTTGTCGCTTCCGTGAAGAGGACCACGCTGATGGAGTGTCGCGCGGTGATGGAATTCTTTAGCGAAGTACTTCACTTGCCTATGGAATGTTGTATCAAGGGGCTGACAGAAGGAAGTACAGTTTTCTGGTATAGCTTTTAAGGTGCACTTTGGAATGTCGTCCACTCCGAATGTTTCGTATGATTCTGGCTTTGTTTGGCCACTCCATGAATCAATAACAAAGAGAAAATCTTTTGTCATTGATTTTGCAATAACATTCTGCAAAAAATATTCGCACAAAGAAGTCGTCATTTTTCCAGAAGTGCTGCATGTAAGTGTCACGTTCGCTGCGGGAAACAGATTATCTTGAACTTTGGGACTCAGTCTACCTGATTTCTCCTGGGGCAGATACAAACGTCACTTTTTATTTCACCGGCTGAGTTGATCACATATTGTACCGTATATGAATGCGTAACATAATTTGTCGGAGACCTGGCTAGTGCAAAAGTGAACTTTTCACCCGTATTACTCATCGTTCTGTTTATAACAAGTACTTAATTAAACCCGCACTGATCGGAGTTGATATTATCTTCGGGGTGAAAATTTCTTGCATTTTTTTTAAATTCGGACCGGAACTTCTCAACTTCTTTCACCAATTCGTCAGTGCCAAGTACTTTTTTTTTACTTACTAGTTGAGTTATCCGTCTGGATGAGATTCCGTGTCTTCGTTTGAAATTTGTTAGCCATGTATTGCTAGCTTTGAACAAGAATGTCTCATCTCGGAATGTTTGTGATACTTGAATTGCCCAAAGCCGCAAATCTTTTTCGTGTATGATGATGAATGCACTTCTTGCGTCTTTGTACATTTTATAGGTAAAGTCATCTATGCGTGTATATTTTTCAAAAATCGTTCCTCCGCTTGCAATCTGCTTCTCCCAACGCTGTATGTACTTTTTGTCCTTATATTCCATACAGCCCTTTTTGTGGAGAGTTTTTAAATTCCACCCGGGATGCAGTTTGACAAGTCTTAATATTTCCACTTTCCTTTCTAGGGTTACACTGTCGGACAAACCGAATGTAACATCATTTCCACTGTTGTCCTTCAAACTTTCTTGGCTCCATGATGATCCGTCAGAATTAGACGACACATCATCTTAAACATATTCGACAATTAGCAATGGCTCATGTGTGATTTTTTAACCCCGTAAAAGAATTGCTGGCGGATGATTTCTGGGCCCGAAAATTCAAATCACAGATCCTTTCGATTTAAAATTTGCGCGGCGCAGTGCGCTGCAGATAAATACGTTTCAGCGCTCTAGATTCTTTATGAAATTCTCTATGAAATTCTCTACAAATGGTTATCTCAGACACCACCCGGTCTTTTTTACGATGTACAGGCGCAAAAATATTATGGACCACCCGGTATATTTGCATCACGACATTTTGTACTGACGTAATTAGATTATTTCCAAGTTTTCCATTGTCCGGTTCAGTAAAAGAAAGCAGTTACAGTTTATACAATTTATTAGATATTATTACTTACCGTCATAAACTTCAACGTCCTCGCGAATAATAGAGTCGGTCAGTAAATCGTACAATTTCTTCACCAATAATTTGGCTAGCGTTTTTTCTTCTTTTGTCGTTTCTTCAGTGATGTGAGATGGAAATTCGGTCCTTACAATTTCATAGAAATAGTTTGCAATCGAACATGGATTCAGTTCCATGATTGCGAATAACTTGATGCAAATGAGACGAATACGGCGTTGGAATGTAGAAATTCGCTCAAACAGAGCCGACTTTATATTTAAGGGTGCTCGCTTTGAACCTTAACCTTACCACTACCGTACAAACGAATATTTCGTTTCAAAATTCGAGAAATTTTTTTTTCGAAGAAAACGAAATACTATTCCCCCCGGGTTCCTTTCACGAAGCTTCAGTGAAAATTTTAGAAGAGTCCATTTGAGGATGTCGGAGATAAATTGACCCGTGTCGAAAAGTCTCATTAGAGTTCCTTTGTTATAAGCATGGGCAGTAAATCGGGACTTATCGACACGGGTCGATTTATCTTCGACATCCTCCAATGGACTCTTCTAAAATTTTCACTGAAGCTTCGTGAAAGGAACCCGGGGGGAATAGAATTTCGTTTTCTCCGAAAAAACAATTTCTCGGATTTTAAAACGAAATATTCGTTTGTACGGTAGTGGTGAGCTTAAGGTCCCAAAGCGTGCACATTCGAGTTTAAAGCAAAAGGATACGGCACAAAGGGCATGTCGAAAGTCCCCTCGTTAGATTTGGTAGCATCTTAGCTGTGTTATAGCCCTCGAGCTCCTGAACAACATTTGTTAACGTTGTATCCCAAAACGTCCACTTTGCTGCTAAAAATATACTTGAGTAATGTGCTACGGTCAGGGCGTATCGGGCGTAGCACATGATCCGTGTGTATTTCTGGCGGCTAGACGGTGCGGCATTTAGGATTACATCCCTCACAAAAGTTGTTCAGGAGGTCAAGGGTTATAACACAGCTAAAATGCAACCAACTCTGACGAGATGGCTTTTGCCGAGCCCTTTGTGCCGTATCATTTTCCATTGAATGAGTCAACCACTATTTTCGTTGTTATTGCGTGGAATTCCGGGAAATCGTCCTCGTACAAAATGCACGAGAAATTTTGGGAGAAATTAACATAGGATATCCTATGCTAAAATCTTGAGAACAAAGACTCTTTGTACATTTTTTTAAAAATAAATTTCAAACTTTTTTTAAAAATCGAATTTTGAGAGTTGCTCGAGCTGATGGGTGTTTTGAGGGTTTGGGGTGAAGGTCTTTCAAAAAAAAAAGTTTGGGTCAACTCGCTGACGGACAGCCTAAGTAGTTCCCTCGTCAGTTGAAACTTATCGACCCTATGATTCAAAAAAATACATAAAAGGTAATACCGATACGATTATTGAATTCCTTACTTCCAAAGGGTATGTCCTTTTCAAACGAAAAATGACAAGAAACTCATGGTTTAGACATTTCAATTTTACAGGAATCACTCAAAATTCGTTCACAGGTTCACAATAATCGTACTG
>JAQFYE010002336.1:0-18409 GCA_034694305.1 Protaphorura glebata | reverse complement strand
AATTAATTCTCCAATTCAATTAGAAGCGTAACTAGGGACTACGAATTGACCTCTCTATGATAGTCGATACTCTTAGGCTATTTGTACTTCATATATTTTACGAACATTAAAAGTCCGCTCCTTCGTTGGGATTTTATGCCAAGATAAATAAATAGGTGAGTTAACGAAGAAGACAATTCCCAGATATAAATTTCGACCATCAAAATTCCACTTCTTCGTTTTGTTTGTTAGTATTTTATACTAGTATTTCATTTAGGTTTTGTGTCTCGGTAAACCACGTAGCGCTGAATCAAAGAACATATACGGTAAATTTGTCACACCAAAATGAATTCGTTCATTTTGGGCTTCGATTATTTAACGGTTCACAAAAATGATTGACTTATTAATTTACATAAACAGGATAAATTGCATCAGCTATATATGAAATAAATCTGACAAACATATATTGAGTTTATGAACTTGTCCAATAATAGAATCGGATATAAAAATTAGGACAATTATCTGTATGTTAAAGTTACCTGTCACAACTCTCGGTCAAATAACGGCATGACGATGACGATTGGGCTGCGCGCGGTGTTAAAATTGACGCAATTTTAGAATGTGTATAAATTTTTGTAAGTTCAAATCAAATGCAAAAGAAAAGTGAAGTCAGTACACAATCGTTCTTGAATATCGGCGTTAATTGAAGTAAGTAAGTAAGGCATGAACAAATAAGTGATTATTTGAACCAGTGAGTAACGTAACATCTACATAGCGGGTTTTTGTTAAAATTCGTCTGGACAAATGACGTACTTTTGTTTGCCTATAATCTCCAAAAATTTGGTCAAAAAAGGTCTTGAGGTCCGCCCCCGCGAAAGGCAAAAGAACTTGGGTTAAAATACATGTTAAATTGATTTTTCATAATGTTGAGAAGTGTCAATTGCATGCGCTGCATAAAGTTCTGAAAAAATGCGAAATAATATTTCTGTTACGATTTTGATTGGATGTACCAAAGAGCTTACGTGCTCACGAAAAGTCAAAATATTAACAGAAAATACATTTCATTTTGTGTCTAACGGGTACCTTCAACCTTGCCGAATAATTAATAATAAAAAGTTTGCCATACATTTGAACCCATGATTTATCGTAAAGGGACACCAGGAGTTTTTCCCTGAGGCTCATCGGCCCAGTATTTTATGACTTTCGCCAAAATCGAGAAAATTCTAAAATCATCAGGTACCAAAAATACAAACTAGAATGCTAAATGAGGGTAAAATACGAAATAAAATCTTCTTGGTAATAGTATTGCACGAATTCGGTAATTTCTATCGCGATTTATCAATATTTCGAAGTTACCAGTTTCAAATAATAGATGTCATCAAACTAAATTTCGATGTTTTCTTTCAAAATTGGATAAAACAGGACGTACACCATTGGTTCATTTCAGCGAAGCAATGTGTTTTGAAAATTGTTTCACGAAAAAGGCAAATGCATTCAAAAATATAAGATTTCAATTAAAATTATTCTGAGCTGCCTATTTTACGGTAATGTGAAAAATAGTTGAATTGAAAAACCGCAAAATGGAGAAAATACTCACAGAGAAACACTATTTTGCATTGTAAGCATTGAGTGCATTTTTTCTTTTCCCACGTTTACGTATGACACCAAATTCAAAATAATTTGAACTTCAACCGGAATGAAATTTTTAAATTTTTATGGAGATTATCGACAATCCGTTTTAAAAAGTGGTTAAGGTGGATAGTTATAAATAAAAGTACCCTCTTTGAAAATACTGCATAAAATTTAAACATACCCTAGTCGAAATTATGTTTTCATTTTCAAGTCAAATCAGGAAAATAAATAAATCCACCTCTTCGTCAATTATTTTACAAAATGTTTTCAAACGTCGGAAACCTCGATCTCGCCCAGTTCCTGTCAAATACTCCGTGGAAGAAATCAAAATTCCAGTCCCGAATGGTCACTTAGCCGGTAACTAATTAATTGCGTACTGTACTAAATATTATTTCTTTACAGTTTATTCAGTTCAACAGTTATTTAATTAATTAGGCAAACATTTTATTTTTTCTCCAATAAGAAAGTTAGAGATTTTAATTTCACAAATAAATTGCTTGTGTTCCGAGTTACGACCATTTCTCTGAAGAGATTTTTCGCAATTTCGTATGGTTTCCATTTCATAAATCTATAATTCTCGGAGTTTCTCAGTTCATCGTCAACAAATAAATAAGCCAGCACTGTTTTGCTCGTTTTTTTGTGGAATAGAGACGAGATTTATTTTGAAATTATAGTTAAAAATTGTTGTTGCGTGTGTTTTTAAAAAAATTGTCGATTCTACACAATTTCATACCCACACACTACGCATTGCACTAATTTCCGATATCCGAGATTGTTAATTTGTTCTGATCACAAATGGAGGATTTTGAATCAAAATTCCGTACTGTTTCATCAAAATGAACCAAAGACGGTCTGCAGAAATGTTTGGTATACTTAATTTTGAGATAATTTTAAAAGCCGAGGATTTTTCATATTTTATTTTTTAAATTCAATGGGTGATCTTGGCCCTGTTTGATGTTTTTGTGAATCCAGACGAGTCTTGTTCTCGGAATTATAGTTAGAGTGTAGACTTCGGAGGTTATTCTTTAAATTTAATAAAATGGATAAAATAAATGGTATATTTGTTTGTTTGTTAAGTATCGCGCTTCAATGGATATGAATTCATTGAAATCGATTGCCTTACATTCCGGACATGTTCGATAACCGGAATTTGCATTACTTTGAGCTGCAGTGATAATGAAATATTTATTTCTTGCAAATTCTTTGTCGCAGGTAAACTATGGAAATCCGTGGATCTCTCCAACGAATCATCTACAAAATTTTCGCCTATTTTATGTGTACATGGATGGCTGGACAATGCTGGTTCTTTCGATGCAATTGTGCCTCTTATCTTAAGACCAAATATGTCGGTCTTGGCATTTGACTTACCTGGTCACGGTTTTTCATCCCATACCCCAGTTGCTTATTACGATGCTTTTAATGATGGATTCCTCAGCATTCACCGGGTCATAAGACATTTGGGATGGGAAAAGGTCACATTAATGGGACATTCTTATGGATCGGAGTTGTGCTATGTGTTCGCTGGACTATACCCTGAGTAAGTTGATTTAAAATCCTGTGGAACCTTTCCAATAGGACGAAATTCGGGTTAGGAAAAATTATTTTAATTGATAAGAATTTTCTCACGTTTTATTTTGATTTCTTGGAGATTTTCGTTTGAATTTCAATGCGCGAAGCCGGACGCTGGATTTGATTGATGTAAATAGTACCATAATTTAATAAGATTGTAATATGGGAGTGCAATTTTATGAGGTTATCCGTTAACCCGATTAGAATAAATCATATCAAATTAACGAACTTTCTGACATGTAACGTCAATCTACTTTTAGCTTTAATTTTATTGGATAATTCATGAACTTAATTATAAATATTTTAAATACAGGTTGACGGACCGCTATATTGCTTTGGATAATCTGGGGCCATCAGTTCTTGACCCAATCAAAACAATTCGGAGAGCAACCATCAGTTTATTCGAATATGAAAAAAGAGCCCCAAATGGACTTCTAAAACCATCGTACCCCTACGAAGAACTTTTACGTGGCTACTACGTTGCTCGTAAAGAAGCATTTGACCTCAGCCTTCCTGCCTGTGAAACTTTACTGACCCGAGGTGCCATTAAACAACCAGATGGGGATTTTGCGTACTCCCATGACTTTAGAGTAGCAATTCCTTTTGGATTCGAAAGATTCTCGGAGGAACATATTCAAGAGATTGCCGCTATGATGAAGTGCCCAGTGTGTGTGATTAAGGCCGAGGGAGAGAATGATCCAGTGATAAGGGATCTTTTAAGACAAGCAGTTGAGACTATTCAGGAAAATTCAGAAAAGTTTGAATTTCACATCGTGACAGGATCACATCATGCTCATTTGACTGAACCTCATCTAGTCGCACCTCTAATTTCTAGATTTTTAGAGTCTTAACGATTTGACGCAATGAGATTAAAATAAAACCGTAGTGTAGTTTTTTTTAACGAAAATGTTCAATCTTCGGATGAATTTATTTAAAGTATTTGATTCGGCCAATTAAGTGCCTGTGGCTCTCAATCCCGCCAGTACAAGTTCTAGTTATGTAGTCGAAGCATTCTGAGATTTTCCCATTCGTATGATTTTCAATTTGTTCCAAGAATTCCACAAGTACTTTTGTACCACCGCCATCGACATCCATTTAGAATTCGGACGCCGCTCCTACCCAATTCTGTTCTCAATATCGGTTTGCACATGATACTCGATTCTGACACTACTCTCAAAAATTTTCAAGGATTAAATTCGTTCATTAATTGCTCGCCAATTTTCAAATTCTGGTACAAATTCCCGTCAAGCACCGGTGCATCCATCTAATCTATCAGCGATTCACAATTCTCAGAATCCGAAAAAAATTAAATTAATTTGTACCATGATTTGGAAAGAAATCGAATATTGAACTGGTAGGATTCAGTACTGGAATTAAAGTTATACATTTTATGCTATGTAGAAATTTTCGCTTTTAGATGAACCAATGATGATAATTTTTGCTGTTTTGCTATTTTGTTGAGCAACTTTAAAAATATTTGAAATGTACCAAAACCGAATGTACAAAATATACGTTGCATGTTAAAATGAACACTCAAATCACAGTTGAATGTCGTTTCGATACAATAAATAAAGCAAATACATAAACTATAATTAAATAGGTTCCATCTTTGTAGCTTTGAGCTATTCCAGACAAGACTTTGTTGGATTCCAAACATCTTTATTTGGCAAATCGCATTTGAATCGTGCGTAGGAAAAATTTTTAAGTTTATTTGACAGAAATTGGAAGAACAACAATGTAATTTGTAGCAGTTTTAATTTTTGTATAAATACATTAGTCACAATCATAATGGAATAAGATATGGAAAGAATTGTCATGAATCTTAATACACTTATCCCCAAGATGACTACGAATTATAACTAGGTCACTGACTTGACCAAGATCTCTGTCGTCGTTCGATTCACGTCGTCCATTGGACATTTTGCTGCATGTTTGTGCTATAAGGAGAAATTGCGTCACAGTATAAAATATTTTCGAAACTATAATTAGGTTAATTCTTGCGTGGCGGGGATAAAAGTAAAACTATAAACATGTTTATTATGCTTTTTTAAGTACATTATGTACATACACATTAATTGACACTTGTCATTCCCATAATGTGCAATATTGCGGATCGGTGCATGTTATTTTATAAGATATGTCGCACCAGCGGAGTTTGTAACTAGCCCAGTGTTTTAAAATATTTTTAAGGCATTTAAAGAAATACTAGACTAAAGCGTCGACATTAATTAAAAATACTACCAATTGTTTAACATATTTGCGACAGATTATAAAATTTGCTCTCCTCTTACCTATCCCGTTAATTCTGTTTCTTGGGAATGTGTAGAGACAGTAGAGAGCATGTTGGTAATGTATTGGAAGGATGTAGATGTTCCAGTTGTGGAGATTACAAATTACCCTTCGAACTGGATCTGTACATTTTCATTTCCTTGTCTACATTTCCTATGGTATGAATCTGATCCTCACGAATCCGTTCCATTCCAGATTCGATTCTTTCCCTTGTCTGCTCTGGTGGTCCATCACAATGTTTACTTTTTCTTTCAGTACCCGCTTGTTCTAACTTTTTCCTTCTACAGTGTGATCCACAACATTTTATTTCTACTGCCCATCGCAGGTTTGGACTGTTCAAGAAACGAAACGAAAGAAATAAATGAACGATTGGTAACTAATAAGTTTATTAAATCGGTTGCGTCTTTATCAATCTCATCCGCGGCTCTGTACTTCATAATTTTGAACAGAACAATTTGCATCACAGAAGAATTATGCACGTTACTCGATCAAATAGCACTTTGGATTGTAAATCCTTTAATTAATGTTCTGCTTGTTCGGTAATGCATTCACACATATACTGACATACTCAGGACTGGCTGACATTCCATATACGCTTGATAGTATGTATTGTTACAAAAAACCTTACGGTGGACTTGAGTGATAAAGCATCACCTAGCATGATTAACAGGGTAGGTCTGTGTGCTGTCACAGTACAAAACACTGTACTTTGATTTGTTATTAACCACTCTGTAATTCTGGAGCTGGAATGCTGGAAATACTCAGAGCGCACAAGTCCTGTCCTGTCCTGATTCTCCGCACACCCTCTTCAACTTTCACCATTTTCACCAACGCAACCTGCTTTTCTCCAACACATTGCGCATTACACACCTTAAAATCGATTTTCTCTCTAGTTTCAAAAGTCCTTAGAAAACAGTTGGATCTGTAGAAATCTAATTTCCTAACGAATTCTATTCATTTGTCTCGAATTTAGCAAAAAATAAATAAATTAATAATTTAAAATATTAATTACAATAGCAATGTTATAGCATTCCGATTATTTGAACCCAACAAAAACTGAACCAAGCTCACAATTCTTGGTTTTGACTACACAAAAAAATAAAATAAAAAATGGTATGATTGAGAAATAAAGGAAATGAACAAGATGTATAAATACGTGATAATTCTCTATTTGTTTAGTTCTGTTAAGTGTACTAATTTGGGTGAGAAAACTATTTAATTTCAATGAATTTAAAAATTAAACTTTTTTGATTTTTGCTTTCTGTTACCACTTTTCTTAGACCCAGACTACAATCTTGAGGATGCGTTCGTTAATTTGAATAAAATTGACCGTGGTAAGTTTAGCATGTGGTATATTGGAACTGTTGGGTTAATAGGTTGACAAAAACTTTGCTAAATTGTGATGATTTAATTTCAACAGCGGAAGTGGACAAATTACTACAAAAATATCCGACCAATCAAAAATTAATCCAATCCATTGGAGTTCAATATTACCAATTTATAAATATAATCCAAGTTCGACATCACCAAATCATTGGATTGAGCACCAGGGAAGGAGTAAACAAAGGCACGCGTTCACAGGCCCAAGTTTTGGAATCAGTTCAACAACCAAGGGTGAGAGAAAATAATAAAATTACAGGGTGGTCCATCGCTAATCACGTATTTTTAAAAATGATGCTGGGGATTTGGAGAAAATTCTTTGCTCACTTTTTGGGCCACTGCTTTCTCGTTTTCTTTATGACCAATTTTTCATTTTTTTCTTCCAGAAACTTTAAAATTCACAAGTAATAAAATGTATTTTTGTGCTTTTGATAGATTGGAAAGCACTACCACCGTACATCCTTCTTAATCCAAGCATTCAATCACAAGTTCCGGCTAATTCTTGAATTAAATCCGACGTTGATTGCTCCGAATTTAATACAAAAGCACATTTTGAATGAAAATGTGAATCAGAAGGAACGGAATGAATTGGAGTCCTGTTATTATCATGGAATTGTTGAAGGTCTGGAATGGTCAGCTGCTGCAGTCAGAACTTGCAATGGTAAGGTCACCAATCTATTTGACTCGAACATTTTATTTGTAATTCATTTTATCTTCTTTATTAAGGTCTCTCTGGGATAATACACATGGGGAATGAAACTTTCATCATCCATCCATTTTATGGGGGTGATCTAACCGTAAGTTTCTTATTTAAAAAAAATTGTAATCAGATATAAATTCTAAATCCAATAATTTCTTTGTAAAATTCCAGCATAAACATCCCCACATCATATTTGAAGCCACCAAGTCAATCGACAAACAATCTTGTGGGAATAAGGCCAGCGCTGAACACCAATTCAGCAACTTTAACATGAATAATTTAAATAAACACGAGGATAGTAATAGTAATAGTAACATACCGAAGTATTATATTGAATTAGCACTTCTCCTCGACAAAGGAATGGTAAGGAATTTTTTTTTCGAAACATTATTTAGAAAAATGAAATTCCTTCAAAATATTATTTGAATTTACAGTTTGACAAACGTGAGGGTTCCACTCGCCTGCAAGTCATCCATGATAGTCTACAAATAATAAATATTGCTGATTTGGTAAGTCTCAAAATTGTTTCAAAATATTGCTAAAATAGCTAACTTGACCGATGTATTTTTGTTTTTTATCTCACAATATAAATGCTTTGAGTTATGCAGATAATTTGTGTGGGTCACAATTGCTCAGAAACAGATAATAAGAATATAATTATTTTTAACAGTACTTCCGGAAATTAAACACAGCCATTTCAATTGTCTATATTGAGACATGGTTGAATAATAATTATTTGAAGTTGGACAACGTTAACGATCTAAGATCCACGTTGGTCAGGTTGACAGATTATTACGGTAAGTCAATTTTCGAACCACTTCATTTTTTCTAACTGTATAAAATTATGGTTCATAATATTTATTTATTTTTTTAAATCCACCATTAGTGGTACGCAATTTGTACAATATTAATAAAGACACGACTATGCTGTTGTCCGGGATTCCATTCACAGAGTCCGGTAAGAAATATATTCGACTGTTATATGTATTATTGACACAAGCTTGCCCAAAATTATGTCTTGGCTCAAGAGCCTGGAGTCCAATTTGGCGCAACCAGTAGTGGTAATAATTTTATTTGATGAAAAATCATTTTATTTTTTATTTTTAAGGAATGTCTGTCCCGACGAGCATATGTACTCCAAAGGCCGTGGGTGTCGTCCAAGATATGAGTATTTATCAACCACATATTACTGCCGTTACACTCGCCCACATGATTGGCCATAATTTAAATATGCAACACGATATTAATGACGGTGAGATTTTTTTGAGAAAATTCGAAAACATGATTTTTCAATCATTATTTTAAGATTTTATGAAATTTCGACGACCTGATACTTCTAATAATTATTTACAACGTTTACCTTGAAAATCTTAGTATTGATATTCTGTATTTTATCGGAACACATTTCTTGATTTAGAAACGGAAGGTAGAATTTGTTTGTTTGCTAGAGTACTTTTAATTTTTATTAACATTTGAGACTTTTTTAAAAAAAAAAAAAATTTAAAGATTTTCGGGTTAAAAATCTAGTACCGGAAAAACATAGCCTAGAAATGCAGTTGATACTGTAATCCACTGATATCTGTAAATTCGTTTGAATTCAGGTTCAAGTTTTAAAATACGTTCTGAGGCTTTAACATTAATAAATTTTTTTGTATTTATATTTTGAAAGTGTCATTGATCTCCAAAAATTTCAAAGTTCTTATTTTTTTTAAATCAATTTCGCAGCTGATAAATGTCACTGCCCAACTTGGTACGGATGCATCATGAACACCAATATAATTGGACAAGATAATATTCAACCATACATATTCAGTGATTGCAGTAAACAATCTTATTTCAATTCCATTAATTCCGGACACTCCATGTGCTTGATTAATCGACCGAATACGATTGACGTAAGTTCAAAATAAGATTTTACGCACGATAATTATCATTATCTTCATCAAATTTAACAAGACAATTTTATAAACCAGCAAATCTATAAAACTTGTGGGAATGGAATTATTGAATCCGGAGAAGAGTGCGATTGTGGGAATGAAGAAGGTAATTCAAATTTTGTGGAAAACTTTGAGCAAATTCATACAAATCAAAATTACTTACATTTTAGATTGTCAGAAAGACCCGTGTTGTGAGCGGTTGACTTGCCGATTAAAAACAACATCTGAGTGTTCAATTAACCAGCCTTGCTGTGATTCAAACTGCAAAGTAATTTTTTTTTAAACTTTTTTAACAAAGAGAACTTCTAATTTGATATTAATTATGAGAATAAATTTAATTTAGTTTAAGAAGAAGGGGACAATTTGCCGGACTACGATTAGTGAGTGTGACCTTCCGGAATTTTGCAATGGAGAATCCAGCGAATGTCCATTGAATACATTTAAAAAGAATGGACTGAACTGTTCTAATTCAAATGGCTATTGTTTCAATGGAAATTGCCCGACTGTGAACCAACAATGCATTAATATTTGGGACTGGATGGGTGAGATTTTTTTTGTAGTATTAATTTTAGAAGGCCTTACCACTCAATCTAGGCCCAAACTGTATTTTTTAACTAAAATCCATTACCGGTGCCAGCCTTTTGCACAAAACTACTACCTTGTGATTATAAAATAATTCACAATTAAAAAATTAATTACACAGGTAAATCTGCTGCTGCCGAATGTTTTCAACACTTGAATATTGGAGGTTACCACAACGGTCATTGTGGACGGGATTATAATGGGAATTACCGTAAATGTACCAAATCCAACGTCATGTGTGGAACACTCCATTGTAAAGAAGGCTCAAATAATCCAATCTTATCCAGTAAACTTCAAAATAATACTTACACAAAAGTTATACTGAAAATACTTGGGAATGATTATGAATGTAAGAGTTTGAGTGGACCGATGCATGATAAAAATTCGGATCACATTGAATTAGTCCGTGATGGAACAAAGTGTGACGAAAATAAGGTGAGTAATATTTACAATTCTTTCTGATATTTGGTTCGTGGATAATCCCTATCCCGCAAAAATTGGCCTGAAACCCGTTATCCGAGTCTAGGCCATGTAATCCATAAGAAAATATTTGCCCCAGTTAATTGACAGGTCAAACCAAAAGTGGTGCTGGGAATATTACCATTAAAAATTTTGGACACATCATTGTCAAAGATTACGAATATTTAACGCCATTACAAAACTGAGAACTTTGAGCATCTGTTATTGTCGATGAACATATTTAAATAAATGAGCGACTTGTGACATGTTCCTATTATTAGGTCAGAACTTTTCTTCTTCGAAAACAGGTTTCGACTTTAGTCGTTTCACGATGTCAGTGTTCTGTTCAGTTAATGCACGCAAAAATAAAGCATAAACCATTTTTGAAAGACACAGCACTGGGGGTTGTACTCCAGACTTGTCGTCTATTTTGAGTTTTCCGATAATAGAATTCAGATATCATACATTCTGAGTCAAATGATGGCTCAACGTGTCAACGTCTACGTCTACAAAAGAGAATGTTCCCAAACATGCTATGCAGGTTCAAAATTTACTTCATTTTTACGAATGCATTACTGAATTATTACAACATTGCACCACTATACTACAAGCTCTTTTATTCGCCATTGACCATTCTCGTGGTAATCGACTTTCCTGTCCGTTTAGGACACTTTACCGATTTATGAAAGCGAAAGTGGGAAAAACCGCTGCGTATGAAAGATAAAACTCTCACAGTATAGGACACCGCCTGGGGAATCGAACCCCGTCCCAACAGGCAGCAGATTGAACCCCGTACTATTACGCTGTCTTAGGACATCAATGAAATACTACTTCACGGATTTATAAAATCTTGCGATTATATTGTTTTTTATTTATTCCACAGATCTGCATAAACCAAACATGTACAAATATAATAAATTACATAGACACAAATAAATGTCCGACGAATCATATAACCCACGAGTGTAGTGGACATGGTGACTGTTCAAATTTTAATCAATGTCATTGTAACGCTGGATGGGAAGGGAATGACTGTAGTGTACAATCAAAAATACCAGTAACGATTGAAAAAACGACGACGACAGAAGTGAATAATGACTCGTTGATTATGTCACAACCTGGGAAAGAAACGAAGAAACAACCAGATGACAATGGGTCGAATACAATCGTACTAGTCTTTGGAATGGTCAGTGTTGTGGGTGGAGTGTTCATTCTATTCGCCATGATGGCCCTCTGCTACCGACGTAGCACTGTCCCAAAATTTAAAAGCAGTTATGGAGCAAATGGATTCAATTCTAAAAATTTTAAACTACAACCAAATGAAATGCGTGAGGACATCGATAATAGAATTATAAATTATACAACGGGAGGTGGAGTGAACCAATTGCCACCGTATAGGTAAGTTTATCCTTCATTCCTTCAAATGTGCTCCGCGATGCCCTTGGCAATGACGTTTCGTTAGATAAGTATGACTGAAAGTTGATAGGCATAGCCACATGCACACATTGCATAAAAATAAATTTGAAATTTTATTTTATTTTAATTCCAATCTAGTTTTCCACTTTTAACAAAAGGATAGTCAAATCTATAATTAGCTACAGCACTTCTTATTGTTCAAAGTCGAATAGTTCAATACGTTCCGAATTGTATAATTTTTTCCAAAATTGTTCAAAATATTTATAGTCATATCCAGTTTATCGCACGTCGGATTGGACGTAAATCCAATTAATATAAGAAAGTTAGTATTTTTTCATTCCTTATAGTTGGAATGTCCGGCTCTGACAAATGATGAAACGTCCGAGCGCTAATCTCAATGGAATTATATTTGCCGTTTCGTTAAAATTCTACAGAACGGTAAACGGTGGCTAATAGTTTTTTTTTATAAATGTCGACACAAGCAGAATTCGACAACTTATCCTAACAATAACAATTCAATATGACAAGAATTTGGCGCAAGCGAACTAATGTCAATTCACCGTACAATTAATTATTAATTGTTAAGTTTATTTAAATTGCTACATAATAATAATTTCCAGTCATCTGACTGATCTCTTAAATTAGGTCAAAGGTTAATTAGAATATAATATTTCTCTTGCAGGGAACAACATAGTAGTTTAGGAATGGCGCCTGGAGGTTCAATGAAGAATCAACAAATGATGGACGGAATGGGTGATGAAAGTTTAGCTTTTCTGGGTAAGGAAGACAAATTGATGAAATCTTTACATCTTACATAGAAATCTGCATGTAGTGGACTCTCTTTAAACCGAATTACCTCCCATCGGACCATACTATCTTATGAAGCTTAATAGTTCAATATATCATAAGATTTAGGAATGTGTTTGATTTATAGAGAGTTTACTGTAGTTTATAAATCTAAATCTACCGCTTTCATGATAATTTTTTTTCTTGAAATTTACATACAGACGGGACTGGTGGTTCCCAGTCCGATAATAACGAGTTGTGCGAAGTGGAACGCACGTTAAAATCATTGAATGGGTACCACGAAGATATTTTAGCTGCGCTCCGCGTAGCCGCTGCCTCCCAAGGATCGCCACCAATACAAAGTATGAACTCTCATTTTTGGAAAACACTCGATTCAAAATACAATCTCTGTAAGATGTAAAGCTAAGAGTTACATAGAAATTATTTCTTCGACGGACGCCCAGATAGTGGGATGGTGTAGGCACCGGGCTCGAACAGAGATGGCTCGAGTTTGATTCCTGGTGCGATTTATGATCTAATATGAATCTTTTCAGGTATTCTCTCCGATAACTACCAAGACTACGCCACAGACTACCAGTCCGAGTATCCTCTGCACAATTCACAAGATTCCAATCAACAGCGAATTGGTGGGTGCGAGGACAATGAGTCCAATGATGGTAGCATTGGATGTGGAAGTAGTAGTGGTGGTGGTGGGGGGCCTATTAGGTACGGAAATAAATATAAATATATATAATAATATAAATATAAATATAAATTATGACTAAGAGAGACGAAAATTAATTATGAAAATTCTTTAAAATTCTAGAATACGTAATTTAGAAGATTTATTAAGACAACTAGAGCATCATTCCAACAACCCAGCCGCAGAACGACAACACTTGAGTCCATGTGGGTCCGAAGATATACGATTAAGTGAGACAGAAGCTGATCGCCATTATTTAAGGGGTGGTGGCGGTGGTTCCGGGCATTTAGGAGGGTATATATTTTAAATTCATTTTGCCCTTCCATAATTTTATGATACAGAATATGCGGTTTTCCTGTAATGTGACTGTTTTCCTTCAAAATGTATTCGGTGGGTCCCTGGGTTAGGTTGTTTGACTTTGGAAGGCTTTGTGTTACAAATATTTTTTGAACCGTTAGAACCAATATTCAGATTTATGTGTTTGTCTTTTCGTAGCTCTGTTAGGAACTGTCAAATTTTGTCCAGTACAGTCCAATCGTGTTGAGTGTGGTTTAATTTTTAAATCTGTAGATTTTGTTAGACATTTAAAATTGTGTGTTGAGTGCACATTATGAATGTTTGTAATATTAAAATTGCGATGTGGAAAATATAAGGTCTGTTTAAATTCCTGATATCGATTCTTATCTTCGCTAATTACAAAGTCTGAACAGTACATGGTTTCGAAGTAGCTTGAAAGTACAAAATCCGTCACTCATTTGTGCGGGATAGGATTTTACGAACTTTGGACAATTTTCTTCAACTCAACTTAGTTATGACAAAAAGTAAAGGTTTTTGAGTTGATAATTTTCAAAACGACACATTTGAGCTTATAATGATATGCTCTCATTCACCTGGAAGTTCCTTTACCAACTTACTACAGATAGTTAAACATTCATTCGGCGTTACGTTAAACTCAAATTTTAATTTGTAAAATATTATTATCATGGTTTTACTGATTCGTCAAATTTGAATTGCCAATGACCAATGATTAATTTCAATCCAAACGAAATCGTTGAAGCAGATAATTGTAGTTTTTGATCCCCTAAATTATTCCGGGTGGTCGATTAGATAGAATGGTGTCCAAAATTCCTATTGCATCAAAACGACACCTGACATGTTCTTTAATTTCAACTCTTCCTTGAATTTGTCTAAATATGAAGATTCCAAAAAGTGGACTTTAATGGACCATTACAAGGATGATTGTGTATTTTCAGGGGCTCAGCCTACCGCAGATGAGATTACGAGAACTACTAGTACGGGGACCTCAGATTTTGAAGAAACCAAATTAAGAATTAAGAGCAATTATGATGGTACAAGGGCCAATCCTCTCGATCTCAATGTTTAGATATGCCAGTATAATATATCATGGGCGGGTTTGGCTCAGCGACATTTTCAGCACGGTTTCATTGTTCAGATACCAATCACTAGTGTAGTAATTATGAAATTTTAACATGTACTGTATTGCGGACAAATGTTGAAGGTCATCCGCGAAATCCAGTGAAAATACACAAGCACTTTTTGACATCAAAGAATGTGAAAATAAATATACTGAAGTCTGTCTTCGAATAGCACCTGGTTGGGACGACCACCTCTGTCAACCACACTTATTCCCGGCAAGTTACAACTTACCAATACTCTGACCGCCTGGGACAGGTTTCAATGTGAATTTATCTTCATCCCACGAATCATGCGAAACACGTAGGAGAAGATTATCGCAAATAAATACCTTATTAGTATTTAGAATTTTAGATGTGTAAATGAGTAGGAGTGGTCGCAGTGTGGCTGTTTTATGATTGACTACCATTGTTGTACAACTGGTTGACCGTAAATGTGAATGTCATGTATAGTAACGTTGAATGATAATGATGTTGATGAATAACGTTGAATGAATGTGCACGTCTCTTTTGAAACATTTCAAATGTTTTTGGAAGCCTTGATAAAATAAATTAAATTGTACGTTGTGTGGATTTGACTAATTGTTATAGTGTTTAAACAACTAAAATAATTGTCATTTATTCTAGAAAGTCTTAAACACTTAGGGTATTCTCTCATAGTCGTACTGACTGGAAAATTGACTTGATTCATTAATTTACGGTGCCACTTTAACTGTGAAACTCTCAATACCATACAGTTCATATGTAGTTGACCTCTTGGGTATTTTTAATACCGATTTATAGATACTCAAAAATGCGGACATGAAAAAAATACCACATGCCATGTAATTTCATTCAAACTCCCATTTCTATCTGTTAGCTTAGTAAATAATCACTATAGTTAAGGATCTGTCGTGCCCAGAATGTGGATTTTGGATAAAAATCTGTATGGTCCAACATTTTGTACTCAAAATTTCAAATCTGATACTCAGAATCAAAGCGATAATAGATGCTCATGATTTTTTTTATTCACTTCCCCATTTTATTCAATTAACACTTTAGCATTTACATTTGATTTGCAAATGTTCGTTATGTTAAATTGTCGTTAAGAATAGATTCCTATACAATTCCAATTAAGTATTTCCGATTTACTAACCTGTTTGTAAAAGTCCGTTTAGACGGCAAATTAAACTGGTGACTTTTGATAATAAAATTTCCATAGCTCGTAAAGACGTGGGTTGCGAATTTTTAATATGCGTGGCGATGATCATTCAATATTTTTAAAATTCATACTTTATTTATTCAAATTCAAGTAAGTAGGTCTTATGTATTACATATTGATTGGATAGCAATTGGTAGCAATTTGCGAGCTATCACATAATTGTTCGAGCACCTATCAGAAAGGGTGAGATAATTGATTCGGACCAGTTTCGATTTACTTTACCAAGACACCTGGTACAATTCGAAAATGTTGGTTCAGTATCTGACGAATATCATGTCCGATCAGATAAGCAAATATCAAACATTACCAAGGCCTTAAGTGTGAAACTCTTGTGCCCCACGTTTGTCACATGTCATACGCAGCAAAATCAACTACAAAATCAAAAGCGATAAATTAATAGTCCATAGTTCACCGAACCGACAGCCAAATGTTTAATGTATCGTAAAAATCACTAAAGATGGATGTAATATGCAAAATAGTACGAACGCGTACTTGCTACTTGTATATACAAACATCTTACTTTTTGCATAGGTTGGGATTTCCGTATCACTTTACTCTTAATAGCTGTTTCATTTCCTCTTACACGGATGGATGAGTCAATGATTTTTATGCGGGTTTAGTACGTGTTATGTAAAACAATACAGGGTGGGGTGATTCATAAAAAACAGTTTTCGGTGTTAATAACTTAGACATAAACAGAAATGTTACAGCCAGTATATTATTTATTTTAAAATCAAATTCAATTGTTTTTGCCAGATTCATATATATGTGTTGGAGAGAAACCTGTACAGGGCGACCAAAATTTTGTCTTCTGATTTGAGGTGTTTTTGACCTATTCTACGGTTGATCGTGTTATTGTTTTTAGGAAAACGGTAAATAGTCTGTTCACTAGCTTCAATGAGAAATTCTAATATTTGACAAGTCAAATAAATCTCGCTTTTGTAACTGGCAATTCAGAAATTAATTTTTAATAATTCTTTCCGCAATTTTGGAATGAAAATTAATTGTATGCTGGATTTTATAGAAATCGGACGAACTTGGCGTCGGGCACCAATTGTAAATCAGCAATATATAGTAAAAAATAAAATGGAAGATTCAGCTCTCATTAACTCTTTAATTGGACAGCAACATTATGTAATAAGTGGACTGAAATTAGTAAACACCCAAGCCGAATGATAAAGTAAAATGAGCATTCGTAACTGTTGATCTTAGTGTGACCCCTTATCAAAAATAAAGCAAACTCAGAATTCAGAACTGAGAATGATATGAATAATGGATGAAGTCATTACGGATGACGTGACATTTGTAACTAACAAAACATTGAACTAGAATTTACAAGACTCACAATTTCCTTTTGCTTATTCCAATGCAATGTAATGAGAATTAGTATGACAGTATCATTTGTCCCGTGACCCATACGACCCTCATCTCTCGTCAATTGTCAATTTAGTATTCTAATTCAGTTTCATTGCGAATTCAATTTCGCATACAATTTCATTCCGCGAAACCAATTTTGACAAAATTTGTGAAAGTAATTTAGAAATTTCCCTGGAGGACTTCCACGCGTTCCAATAATTCGAAATTGGATTTCTGTCTGCTAATTTAAAAATTAGGTAGTGTATATATATTATATATATATATATATAATCAATATATATAATCAAAAGGTCTGCAACATAAAAAATCCAAAGATTTCCAACGGCGTACATTTTTCCCTAAGGTGTAAGCGTTATCTTTCTGTAAGGAACGCCAATTAATTGTATATGCTTTAAATGATTTCGTATGCTTTTCGTTGGATACTTGAAATGACGTATCTGGTAAATTTTAACCAGCCCTGAATTTTACCTCTAAAGATTTTCCCTTGTTGCTTTGTAAAAGTTGTGTTTGTAAGATTGTGCTTCATCCAAGTACATTTGTGTCGTGTGTGTCATGGAACTCTGGAAATACAATACTCATTGTGAAATCGGGAATGGAAGACAGAGAAGAAATTGATCTCTAGCAAAACTAGGGAGTCCGTTGAAAGTGATTAGATTACACGAGTTACGTTCTGAGCACGGAAACAAATATTAGACTCAGAAACACAATTAATGATAAGGACTCTGCACGGCACACAAATAGAGTCATTGCACGCTACGAGGAAAGAAGAATTATTAGTATTGATTTGATGGGACGAAATAGTCAGGGACATATGGAATTTCATTTATAAAATAGTCCGGATTCGGGAAAACCCTTGTTAGTGACTGTTTGTGTGTGACACAGAATTGAGTTAAGAAGGAGTGTTGAGTATTTTGGCAGCCAATTTCTGAAAAACTAAAAACCACAGAGTGGTGATGATTGGTGTTC